>JAQGBH010000953.1:0-39226 GCA_034698265.1 Sminthurinus aureus | reverse complement strand
ATCGGTTTTTTCGTGTGATATCAAGTTAACTTTTATGTTATCATGGAGTTAAAAATATTGTTTTTTCCGAGTGTGCAATAGAGGATTACATGAGTTTAATATTATTATTTACAAAGTGTTCAAAAATTCATAGTGAACATGAGAGTAAAATTATGCGTTTAATATCCCCTTAAAATTACCTATTAAAACTTGACAAATTGTCGGAGTCGTAGCTTTGAAAATTCTTATTCTAATGTACTCTAGAGCTGCCGCTGCATTCTGCTTATTCTATACGTTCTATGTTCTATGATATTCTATTCCAAGTTGAGCTTGAGTTTGAGTGGCAACTGTACGTATGCGCAAATAAAAGTTAAAGTAAGCAGTAGCAGTGTATTATCGCACATTAGGTGTTGATTGTATATTTTATATTGTAGATTCGTACAGTATACAAAAGATATTTATCAGATGTTTCTCCGAGTTAAAACAGTTGGTAGTTGGTAGCTCATGTTTTAAAATGGTACACATTGCAAAAAATTTAAATCGAAATGTGCCCTATCCCAGTATGAAATCAAGTAGAATAAAACGAAGAACTGAAAGGCTTGAGGCTCGGTTCTCTTTTATTCGGCTCGTCTATTTACCATTTACAACTACGTCAGCTCATGATACATAATACGCCAGGGTTTTTAAACTTGTAATATTTTAGAGATAGAAGTCTAAAGTTTCTATGTAATATGTAGTATGTAGTATTTATTTACGGAAGGCGTAGATTGTAGAATGTAGAATTTAGAATTTAGAGTGTAGAATCATGGTGTTGATGGTAGTGACAGGAGTTATGATGTATCACGTTGATCACCGTCCGTCACTTTTCAAATACCGGTACGTTTATGGTTTATTATGCTGGCTTTTATTATTATGGCTTGTGTACAGTGTACAGTGTATGGTCGACCATTCTGTCCTTTTCACATCCCTCAATGATCCGTCAATAAGTCCCGAGAATCCAGAGAATCCAGAATCTAGAATCCAGATTTTTAACATGAATGGTAAATGTAAACGTTAAATAAAATTGATTCGTGATCCATGATATGGTGTTTGGTACACATGACATGACGTATGTACATTGGTATTTGATTCCAGCTCATCGTGTAATTTTTTAAATCAAATTCTGTTCATTCTGCAACTCCTGTTCAAAGTTCAAAGCATGTCCAATGTTCAACGTCAATGATCATGGAGGCAAATTTTTATCACAGATAAAAGTCAAAGGGAAACTGTAGATTGCAGATGTATGATATTTGATATTTGATTTTTTTACTAACCCTGCACACTGCATTGGGTCTCAGATTGTTTCCTATTTGCTCATGTGATTCCTCATGAGTTACTTTACTTTGTTTTCCCTTTGCTTTACTTTACTTTACTTTAGTTTTGTCTATCATCAGTCTGATTTCGATAGAAGTGTAATCCGTAATCCGTCATCAAGAATCCAGAGAGAGAAAGGTGGGAGGAAGAGAGAAGATGAAGGAAATAATTGTCTGGAAATCTCTTTGTCTCTCCAGACTTGAGATTCAGTAAAGTTCTCTCCTCTTTTCCTTCACTATCTTTGTGTGTGTTTGTGTTTGTGTTCATTTTTCATGCTATCGAGTAGAAACTGTCAATCTGAAATGATGGGCCTTCAATGATCTGACTGAATTTTTGGCTCATCTCATCCACATCACCGACATCATCATGATCATGTTCTATATATATATATTTCTATATACCACATAAAATCCCGACGCTTATCCCCAAACATGTATCATATCTTTTGATTTGACCGGGATGATGATAGAAAATAGAAAGTAGAGAATGGAGAATGAAGAACGGACGAAGGAGTGATAGATAGATAGAAAGATAGAACGGTAGAAAAAGTCAAACCAAACCAAACCAAGGAGGAAACATACATACATAATAACGGAGTACTGCAACTTTTTCTTCTTTTTTTCCACCTTTAGTTTAATATTATCATAGGAGTAGGTTTTTGGATATAAACATGAGACAGGTCCACTGAAACAGAAAGAAAGGAGAGGGAGAAAAAAAGAAGAGCTTGCAGCTTCTTCCCCTTTGCCAAGTCAAGAGGAAGAAAAAGATTATTCGGAATCAGTAAAAACATCGATCAGTCGATTTTTCACTTTCAAGTCACTGGCAAAGATACCTTATTACTTTCCTCCGATACGTCCTTCTTTTCTTTCTCGCTCTCCTTCCTTCAGATGACAGCTCACCTTCCCATCCACTCGCCTTTGTTCCCCTACTTTGTAATGTGGAACTGTACTCTGTGCTGCTCATCTTTATTTTATATTCTGTGTTAAAAATCTTAAAAAAAATCTAGAAATTCAGCTTAGAAAGTAGATGACAGAGGAAGCTACGCTAAAATACTGTAATATAGTAAAACATCACGGTGAAGAAAGTTTTAAACAATTTGGTAAAATTTTACTACTTTATCAAAATACAACAAAAGTAAGTATTTCGAGTTTAATTTTTATCTCAAGACTTGAGTCTCAGATCTCAATGTATTTGTATTGTCGAAATTTTATTGAAGAAACCATCAAGGCCGCAGAAAAGCAATGAAAGGCCAAGAAAAACACGAGAACTCTAGACTCTAGACTCTAGACTCTAGATTCAAGACACAAGATGGATAATTTAAGTATCTGTAAATGGAAACATTTTGGAGATTATTTATCACAATTTAGTTTAGTTTTGTGTGGCTCGGAGGCTCAGAGGCTCGGAGGCTCGGGAAAACGACAGAAAGAAATCCAAGTTGTAAACGGTGTAAACGGTAATAGGAGATACGAGACTGTATAGGATGTCAGAAATTCATTAATAATCTTGGAATTGTGAGTCCTCCCCTTCAGCAAGTGTAGCTTTAAAAACTTGACCTAAAATATGCCGTCAATTTTTCACACACACACACAAACTTACGCACAACATTGAACATACAGACACAACAACTAATAGATAGATGTACTCGAAAATGAGTAGTAGTAGTGTCTTGTACATAGCTTTTCGTTTACATACACAGTACAAACTACGAACTACACACTACACACTACACACCCGGACAATATGTGTAGTTTGTAGTTGCTTCATTTGGTACTTGAATATCATAGGAGAAGAACAAGAATAATAAAGTCTCTCATTTACAAACTACACCAATTCTTCTCCACGTCTTTCATGTTAAGAAGTACAATGTACAATGTACACATAGATTACAATTCATGCATATATGTATGCATGTTCTCTTATACATACATTTATACCTATACATGAGCTTGGAGATGTGCCCAAAAATTTCGAGGAGCAATTGGTCGTGGGCAAATAAAATTACGTGTAGTACATATACCAGATTTTACATACGTTTCTGTGTATGTTGGTTACTTTGAAGCTTTGAAGGTTTGGAAAGAGTTCAGAGTCTATATCTGTGATATTATAAGAGTAGATGAGTACGTAGTACGTAGCAAGAAATATCACAAGAGCTACAAGTTTTTTCTTTGTTTTTTTCTCTCCGTCCTCTCCTTACTCATATTCTGATTCTTTCTCAATTCTTCTTGATCCTCTATTCTAGATTCTAGATTCTAGACCATACAATATCGCAAGGAGTAAGGAGAGGAGAAATGACAGGATGTGTGTGTAGAGTATAGAAATGTCTGGTTTTTCATGACAAATCTACATTGTGGGACTCACCGCTCATTTTTATCCAATGAAACCTATCATTATAAGATGGATGGAAAAAAAATTCTCAAATTTTTCAAAAACAAAAACTCTACTGCTCTCATTCTTTTTCTCAGTGTATAAACATATACTTTATACATATTGTGCTTTCCGCCTTGTTCTTGATGATAGAGACTAAAAGTTGGAAGATCAAGTATGAATATGTATCCGTAAACCCCAACGCCAACGCCAACGCCAACGTCAATTCCAACTTGAACATGAGAAATGAACATCCAATCAGTTTTCTTGCTCTTTTCCATACATATTATTAGTCGTCTTGGTCTTACATAATTGGTGTTTCATGTCCAGAGTCCAGAGTTTGAAAGGAGAAAGGAGAAACAAGGAATAACAATAAGGGAGGAAAACAAAATAATTCGAGCACATTGCTCTGTTCTCAGCCGGAGCTGTTTCAGAATTTTCATGTCGTTTATCTTTTTATGCATGTGCTTCTGGCTTGTATATTATAGATTCTAGATTCTAGGCTCTAGATTCTAGACTCTAGACAGAACCTGAAACACACAGTTGAATTTGGTGTGTAAACAGAAAAGTTTCTTAATACGATTTTAATTTGCATGAAATTTCCACCTTTTCTTCACTCTAGAATTCTAAATAAGTGTACAATGTACAATTTCACATGTACACTCTCAACATTTTACAGTTTTGGAGCATTTCTGGAGCATCTCTCTGTATACATTTATATAGGGGATGCTCCCGAGGTGCTCCAAAAAAGAACCTTTTACGATGCTCTTTAGCGGAGAGTGTAGATGGTAGATGCTATACAAATTATTATTATTAGTATTGTGGCAGGCGGGTCAAACGTTTGATTTTCTGTACAAAGTACAAGGAAAGAAAAGACATTGAGAAGGGATAGGATTATTTTGTTAAAAATTTCAATGAATTTGTTTGAAAACTCTTGAAACTGATGGTCTGTGTAAAATATGAATTGTGCCTCTCGACTCTCGACTCTTGATTCTCGACTCTCGACTGTCGTACTATGGACTATGGAGTAAAAAGTGGAAAAAATTCTAAAAACTATGGAGAAAAAACAAAGGAATAAAATGAAATCAAAATTCTTGTGTGGCAGTCTCGTCATGGTCATCATACAATGTTGATTGATGAGAGTTGTGAAACCTATACGTACTATACTGCATGTACCATATGCACTGTATGTATGATGTACGATACACTTGGTCAGGTTTCTATTTCTTCTGTATGTTCTGAATTTTACATGTATGCTTCTCCATCATTTTACTACACATTTTATTATTATTTTACTTACCCAGAGCAGAGACGGTACATGTAAAGTGTAAAGGATGAAACGGGGAGAAGAACGAAAATGAAATGAGGGAGAAAAAAGGAGTACAAACTCTAAACTCCAAACTCCAAACTCAACTATACAACTAAAACTACTACTAAACTAAAAGTACAACTACAAATACACACTCACAATTCACAAGTGTAAATGTAACTTTTGAATGAATTGAGTGAAAAATTATGTACAAAAGGGGGTAAGGAAAAACGAAACGTATCACATTTAGTCACTCAGTTACAGTTACAGCTTCTCTTTAGAATAAAGAAATATAGTACACTGAAAGAGAGAGAGAGAGAGCAAGAGCAAGAAAAAAGGTTTGTACATGCAGTACAAAGTAAGCGGAGAGAGCGGTTTTCTTGGGAAACATGTGAAGACGAATGGCTTCCTAGGCGGAAGCTACGACTCAAAGTTAGCATCAAGTGCTGTGGTAACATATGTCTACAAAACATAGAGAAGAAACCCATGCACAATGTACATTGTACATTGTACATGGTTTCTTCCTCCTGTGTCTCCAACATCCACCATCATGTTCCATGTTATACTATTCTCTTACCCTCTCATTTTCTTGCACGAAAATATCGCATGTCACACACATACAATATCTGCATGCAGATATCTATGATTTGTCCCCAAAAATTTTGTACAATAATTCAACTCTTTTTTCCTTTTTCCTCTGTACAAAGTTCCTGTCAAATTCAAAGTACCGATCTACAATCTACTATCTACGCATAAAAGCAGATTACATTTGTACAATGCTGATGTGAACAATAAGAAGAGTCAAGACATAGGGTCACAGTCGCAATCACACCCTGTACTGTACTAGTGCTCTCTCTCTCTCTCTCTTGCTCTCTTAACCCTTTCTGTCCTTTTTCTTTAAAATGTGTGGATAAAGGTACACAAATGACATAAATTTGCATTTGTCATTGTACATTGTACATTGGGAATGGAACGTGTTGTTCTGTTTTGGGAAAATAACATTTGATGTCTCTATTGAAAAATCAAATTTATTTTCAGCTATCGGAAAAGAGGATAGTCGGAGTAAAACCAAGTTTATTTTAGATATTAGGCTTTGACTAAAGTCTAGAATTCAGAGTCTCGAGTCTAGAAGAGAAATCTATGTATTTTGTAAAATTAAACAAAAATAGTTTCCCTTTTCTGGGGCTTAAACATTAAAGCTGAATTGGAATCCAGAATCCAGAGTGGTGACTGTGCCTGCCTGTCTGTCTGTCTGTCGCTCTCTCTCTCTCTCTCTCTCTCTCTCTCTCGGTGTCTCGAGTTTCGAGTCTCGATGATTCGATGGAGACAAGAAGGGATGAGAGGAAGGAGGAGGATGAGTGAGAAGAGATAGATAGAATTGGAAAGAGTGGCTACAGCTTTTGTCAGAGAGACACATAGAGAGAGGGAGAGAGAGAGAAACTTATTAGTATAAAATAATGTGGAGTTTAAAATGGGAGAATTAGATGGGGATGAATTGTATGCAAAAGCGAAGACATTCAGGTTTTAAAGCTAAGCCTCGGGTGGATGCTGGAATCAGATGAGAAGAGAATCCATCTCATCTCAAGGTTCACGCAGTGATGAGTTTTGAGTGGGGATTACTACACTAGAAACTACAAACTAGACACCAGGCACTAGATTCTAAACTCTAGACTCTTCTCTTCAACATCCTCCTCTTCTCCTCCTCATCCTCTCATTCTGATTCTGATAGTATTAGTGCAGAGTGTAGATTGTGGAATAGGTAGCTTCATCCTCATAGTTATAGTTATAGCAAAAGAACTTGTGTACTCACCATTCCAATTTTACTCCACACATTTACATTGTACACTGAACAGTGTACACTGTATACATAAACTTGTACCATGCCAGAATCTCTGTATATATCCTGTATGCATAACTTTATACAGAATATGCATAACAATAGTGATGTAAAGTACCAGTAGTAGTAGTAGTAGAATGCCATACAGATCAAGTTTTCAAGACAGAAGCTTGTTCCGTTTGTTCCATCTTTCCTTCCGTCTCTCCTCTCTCTTTTATCCTGTCTCATGTTCAACATGAGAGTTGAGACTGGATAGGAAACGACGACAGCAAGAGCATCACGAGGAGTGCGTACATTATATTACACGAGATATATTATACATGTTACACTAGAAAAGAGACGAGAGACAAGAGACAAGAGTATAAGTAAACATCTCTGAGAATCTCAAGTCTCTCTCTTTAGTTTGCTACATTTAATGGTATAATACCAGGTGATTATAGATCAAAAGTTTTCACATTTTCATATACAAGTGGCCACCGATTTATTCCACATTCCCCATGTATGATATATCCTGTATAATGTACATGTATATCCTATCTATTGCAGAGCTGAAAACACAAGCAGTTGGCACATGGAGTTTGTAGTTTGTAGTGAAATATCTACACGTCCTCAAATACTTCTCAAATCCTTCATACGGTATGAATGTAAATTTGTATTTATTTTATAAAATTAGTCATCGCTTGTATAAAATCATCATTTTGTCAGTGGCAGCAGCTACATCTTTCTCTAGAGCGCTGTGCATTGGATTGGACTGGATTGGTCAGGATTGGATTGAAGACATAGATATAAATATAAATATAGATCGACAACCATCGAGTCTCTGTCTCTGCCTCGGTTTTAATATTCCTATTTTGTTTAAGCCTATTTTACGAGCAATGTTGCCTTATTCGTCGTCGAGTTATAAGTTGTACAATATACGATACACGGAAGAGATTATGATTGAGATTGGATTCTTCAGCAAAGATGTAAACCAGTTCAGTGCACAACGTAGATACTATATACTTGATTGGATATTGGACTTTGGAATTTGGATTAGTTTATAAAGCATCTTTTCAACTAAACATAATTTTGTCCTCTAAATAAGCTGTATGAATGAAAGAGTTTATGTTAGCAAGTATAAGGAGCAAAATGCACGTATTTGTGCATAATATTATAAGCTAGTCTGAAATGTAAATAGTAAATAGTGAATACATTCACATGTGCACATTGTACATTGTACAAGTTCTTTCAGTATGAAATGTATTGATTCTCAAGCACTAAATATTATAACTGTACAATAATATGGCAGTATAAACAAAGCCAGTACCCAATAGTAGTGTTACGAAACAGAAAAGCAAAAACAATTTGAATTATTAATTAACATGGATTCTCAAAATCGAATTAAAAATTTTAAATCCAGCTGGTTCTGAGTACTGTATTCTGTATTCTGTGGAAATGAAAGAGCAAGAGCAAGAGAAGGGGTTCTTGAGTACAAATAACAACTGCAAACCGTGAACAGTACAGAGTATACAGAGTAACATGTGAGTATATAGACTTTTGATGAAAACTAATCTTCCCATTCTAGGCAGTGGGAGGAGTCTGGAACATACAAATCCTTTTTGATTGACAGGTATAACTTTTTACTTGGCTAGATTTTCTCGTGCTTTCATGCGTTTCATGTTTCAGGTTACGCTTATACACATTATGTACATAAGCACAGTGTACATTGTACATAGTACATACTACATACCCCTTTCCTTTTTATGCGTGTACTGTAACAACTACGACAGTATTATTATTTTATACACTGTACACTATACATATTACACATACACAAACAGCAGTCTAGTTTTACTGGTGGTACATAAAAAACGATGTAGCTATATACACGTGTCAAGTATTGTAGACCAGCAGAAATTTTGATGAGGATATATCGTATGTTGTATAGTTGGTAGTTGGGAGTTTTGTAGTTGATAGCCTACAACTTGATGGCTGGGGTTATCATGTGAAAAATGAGACTTTATAGACTTGACGATACATGAATACAAAGTACAAACAAACACTAAACTCTTATTTTATATCCATAATCCCAAATCCGAGAATCCAAGAATCCAGAATCCAAAATGTGGTGGAAAGGAGAAAAATAGGTACAAATTATACGAGTTAAAACTTTAAGTACCTTGTTAATTTATCTCGTTGTAGTTGTAGCGGTTTTTGTATTTGTTTTCATATTTGTCTTTGTAGTTTCAAAATTAGTTGATGATGGATCAAACAATCAAACAAATTGGGTAAGAATGAACCAAAATGGAAAAACCGTACAGTAGAGTGTAGAGTGTAGTAACTTTTAACTTTGAACAGGCATGAATTTTTGGGTAAAAAATATGAC
Source organism: Sminthurinus aureus (assembly GCA_034698265.1). NCBI lineage: Eukaryota > Metazoa > Arthropoda > Collembola > Symphypleona > Katiannidae > Sminthurinus > Sminthurinus aureus. Next base: position 30,019 of record JAQGBH010000953.1, on the reverse strand, counting down.
TAGGTTTTGAGTTTTGAGTTTTGACTTTTGAATTTTGAAGCAGGCATGAAACACGCATACCTATGCTACACTACAAATTAAAGCACTAAGTTAAAATTAAAAGGTAAAAATGATATTGAGAAAAAACGAGTCGTCGGCAAGACATACACGTAGACGCCATAGAAAAATCTATGTTAAACCTGGGAGCTAGAGATGAAAAAAATTTGACACCTGTCATAACGAAACTACCATTCCTCCATTCCTCCATTTTTCCATTCTTATTCCTGCTTTTATACCTGCACCAGACCTGTTTTTCATATCAAATATCAAGGAAAAAATAAAGGAGATCTTACACTTTACACATGGTGACCGACTAAGAACTAAGAATATTATTAAGTAGCCGAGTTGCCCGTAGCAACGCTCTGTAACTTTAGATAATATATTCTAGATTATAAATTCTAGACGTGGAATTGACTAAGAATGGTTTCATAACATGGTAATTCGTAGAGGATCAATTCGATCAAAAAATTAATTTATGCTTGTCACATAAGAATTAAGAATAATAATCCGTGATTTTCATTGGACCGGCAGTTAAAAACAAATCCTTTCTTGCTCTACGCTATACAGTAGACAGCTAGATGTAGACAATGTCTGTCTGTATTTTTAAAACTACAATTGGACCCGGGGTCAGTGAAAGAACAAAGGAGAATATTCTATTATAATTGGTGCATTGTGGGGAGTAATTAGAAAACAGTGTAAATAAATTGTGTCGAATGAGAAAGTTTAGAAAGAAATGAAACAATCCGTCTATCTGTTCAGTTCAGAGTGGCGGTAATTTTGTACTCAATAATCAAGTAGTACCAATATATGTGTGTCTTGTGTATGCATGTGTGTAGAGTGCAGAGGGTTAGAAAATAATGTTTTACACGTTTTACTTGTGACTGACAGACTCTGGGATATGCATTCATTTATTTTATATTTTTCATACATATTTAGAATGTGTTTAGTTTCATGTTTGTGATGTAAGTAGTCTCGATTCTCTAGTCTCGAGTCTCAAGTCTCCGGAGTCCTCACTCGCCATCCTGCCGTCCGTCTATCTATCAGTTTCTTCCCTCCATACGATGATTGATAGTGAGAAATAACTACCTAGTCTAAACTCTCAACTACCAAGCTCAAGGAATCAAGTTCTCAGTTCTCAGGTACCACCGCAACTAGCAACTACCACATCACAACACAACACAAGACACCACACATCAGACTATGAGAAAAAAATGACGCAAAGAAAATTAACAATTTGACCGGCAGGCTTCTAAACTACGACTTCTTCGCTTTCCTCCTCTTCAACTACTACTTTAATCATTCCCAAACGTAAAACAAAACAAAACAAAAAGCACAAGGAGAAACGAATCAAATGAGAGTGTTATTCAATCTAATATAATGTAAAATGTAACGGAAGAGTAATGAAGTGAGCACCAAAGAATACACACATAAATACTCAGAGACAATTCATAAAAAGTAATATTACGCACCCTCCATATTACACATTACACATGTTCAAAACAAAACGAATACAAATGCATATTACGATAAGTTTATATGATAAGCTTGAGTATCGAGTATTCAAATTTCAATTTAAAATTTAATTCAAATGTGCAGCAACAATGAATTAAAAATACTATTCTTGCGTCGTTTCAGGTAGAAAAAGAATAAATTCAGATGAAGCGTTCGTAGAACACTGAGGAAATCTTTGGGTGAAACCAAAAGTCAAAGTCAAGTGTTAAGAGGTTCATTTGAAAATGAAACAAGATGTGAGAAACAATAATGATAATATTCTTACTCTGATTTCTGATTTCTATTCTATTAAAAATCAGAAATATGTGCAATGTGCACGCTAAATTTTCCATGTGCGGCTCGAGGCTGATTTTCTACAGATACAGGTGCAGATGCAGACAGAATAACAGAGATTTAAGTATGTGTGACCAAATTTTGAGTAATTGACTGGGAGATGACTTTTATTTTTTATGTTCTGCTTCGTTCTGTGTTGGTTTGTTTTGGTTTGGTTGGATTTGTTTCTGCTGTGTTACGTATTCATAATATTTATTCACATTTCTCTCGTTGGCATTCAACTATGAAATATTATCACAGCTTTCAGTAGGAACACGCACGCATAGGTAATAGCCAATAGGTAGCAGCAGAAGCAAAAACACAAAGATCTAGAATATCTATAATACACCTGTGAGAAAAGAGCAGTTTACTCTAGATTTTTTCTGTACGTTTCTTTTATTATTTCCTTACTTAAAACTTAAGCTTTTGGACTCAAGACTCGAGAGTCAACGTCAATGTTCAGAATTCCGTGTTTAGTGCCCAGTGGTCTATCCAATATTATTATTCATTCATGGTTTAATCCAACCATCAGCGATCAACCCAACCGGTCAAAAAAATCGGCGACCATTACATTTCTCCTCACTTGATATTACAATTCATGGCTCACGGCTCTAGTCTAATTGATTACTACAGACAGAAAGTCAATCGCTCTGCTCACGATATAATATAATACAATATTTCTGTTCATAACACATTGAACATTGAACATACGCTGAGCTAAATACTGAACACACTGGGAATTGAGAGTTGAGATAAGCGTGTTTACATGATTCGGATGAAATGTCTGGCTTGGTTTTGGTTTGATTTTTCACATGAGAAGTCGGTCCGTTCGTTTCCTATGAAAAATGAGCCTAATTTTTTTTATTTCACGACACGCCTTCAATCCTCTGTGTACTAATTCCAACTTTTATACTGTACCTTGTATCTACAATCTGTAGATATCTAGTTTGGAATTTGTAATTTATGGTTTGTGATTTGCAATATTTTTATAACCCAATAACAGCAAGAATAACAATGACAATGGTGATAAATAAACAACTTATTCTGATTTATTAACAAAAATATGATATAAATTGATCCGTATTAAATGTTTGTAATTTTGATATTTTAACATGTTTACTTATTTTTATCGCCTTTTAAAAACTGTTCAATATTTAAAGGTAAACCTGTCTTCAAAATTTGGATTGAAATTTGAAAGGATTTTCTAATTTCTAGAACTCGCGTCCTACTTATTGGATTGGACGTATTGAGTGTTGACTGGATACTCAATGCTCGATGGTTGATGGCAGATGGCAGATGAACTTTTACAAAGGGAGAAAGTTGAAGTGTACGGAAGATTTGAGATGTAGAGCATAGAACGTACAATTTAGAATGTAGAAAGTAGGAAGAGAGGATTTGAGTTAAAAGTTTGAAAGGAAGTGGAAGACGAGGAGTGAAAGAAGTTGAGAGTTGAGAGTTGAGAGATGGAAAGAGAAGGTTAGAATTGGTATTAGGACAAGTTGTCACTCAAGTAGGAAGGGAATTCAAATTTTCAGAGATGGTTCCATGGTTCAATTGAATGAGGGCCGTCTGTCGACAAGTCAAGTCAAGGGAAAAGATAGATATGCATTCAGATTGACTCTAGTTTAGTTTAGTTTGACTGCAACTTGAATACTTGGATACTTTCATTTTATTTTGGAACGTTTGATTTCCACCAGACACTTGGACATGGACAACTCAGAAGAAACTGAAACTGAAAACTGAGCATTGAGTATGTGAATGTGTTTATATGTAGAATTTAGACTAGAGAAAACAGAGTATCCTTACATTGGTATAGAAAGTTGGAAAGTCAGCGTCAGATTACTCAGTCATCAGATTCGGAATACAAAACTCAGAACTCGAAACTCGGAACTGGAAGTAAAATCAAAATCAAAGTCAGAGACAGGAAAAGAGTCAAATGGAAAGAAAGAGCGACAGAATTGAACCATTTCATTCACACACAGAAATCAGACTGCGTAACAATCTGCATCTTTCACAACAGTAAAAGCGTAAAAGAGACAGAAAAGAGCTTTCTTCCTCCACAGAGCAAAGGTATACTGAAATAGTGGAAATATTTTCATGTGTGTATTCATACTCAAGTCTCAAGTCGTAGCTAAAAAACTGGAAACTAAACACACTTTTATTTTACATAGTATTTTGTCCATGCATATTCATCCAACTAAAACCTAGTGCCTATCCTCTGATGTAAAGCAAGTCTACTGTCTACTGTCGAAAGTCTAAAGGTCTAAAGAATAGGAAATCAAAAGAATCCATCCAAAATAAGTGAGGAGAACTAGGACAAAAAATCGATGAGGACTTTTACTCTTTTAGTTTTACTTTATCCGTCTATCGACATTGAACTGACAGTCGGTGACAGTGGCACTTTCACCGTGCCCATCATCGCTCAACTCAAACTCAAACTCAGGAACCAGTCACCATCGAAATTCGACATGCGACATCCCAAATTCGACCGACATTCACATTTGAAATTTCAACGTGCAGTGCAAAAGCATGTATGATTATGCATCATGATTTTTACTATGTGGACATTGAGCATTGAACATATCTGTGTAAATCCATATCCTATCTGTTTTCATCTAGCTCCAGACTTGATTTTTAAAGGGAATCAACGAGACAATGCCAATGTCAACGCCGATGCTAGTGCAATGTGTCGCTGACATTTACATTTTTGTTTTCACCCTTTACTAAAATTTCCACCTCACCAAAACTGACATAATGTGATAAAGTTGAAATGTGACATTTCGTCAGAAAAAACCTAAACTTTTGACATCTCTCTCTTCTTATTTTTGCTCCCTTTTGTACCATGAATTTAAATATATAAAATATATATATAAATAATTAAAGCTTGAATAAACTTTTATTTTAAACGTGCTTACAGCTCATAAGCATATTATGAATTACGTAAAGGATGATAAATAATTTAGAAAATGTCAAATTCTAAAATTCTAAAATTTTGTGCAAGTTTCAAGTTGTAGCAGTGAATACGGGGTACAGAGTATGAAATTGTTGTTGCATATTCGATACAGTTTTACTAGAGAATGCAGGATTCCTGTGGTTCAAATACGTGCACGTTGTGCACTGTACATTGTACATCTTATTTTATGTCTACATTCTACATGAAATATCGATTGATGTCTAGAGCAGTTGAATACTCTCATCATTTCTTAACAAATTATGGTAATTAAGACTGGGAAAGTTTCAAAAACAGAAATTTTCTACAAACCTTTTTTGTTCTTTCCTGTACAATGTAGACTGTAGACTGTAGACATATCTTTACTTCCAGGCTATACACTATACAGCTCAGTTTCCTTTGGTTCATATAAAATTCTAGTAAAGTATACCAAAATTCTGAAAATACCAAGTTGTGCAACAACCATGTAAATAAACGGTATGAAAGAAACAAGTTTATGAATAAATATGAATATCAGTGTTCGTACACAGACTTCTGAACTAAACATTCATAATCCATATGCATCCGGATTCTGAATTGTAAATACAGAATTAAGTACAGGCCGATGAACGCAAAGGAAGAGAAAGAAAGTTGATGCTGATTTACGATACACACAGTTTTTCCAGGATCAAGAATATTAGATACATAAGTGAAACGATGATTTTGTTATGAGGTTATGAGCAGGAAAATGAAAGGAATAGCAAGAAAATAACTTGAGTTTCATTCCTCCTCTGTTGACGTCTCGTTTTCAGTTTTGGTTCTTGTCTCGCTTCACTTACCAAAATTTTTCACGTAACTCTCTCTCTACTCTCTGCATGCTAATCCTACAATCTACGATGCTTAGGTATACTTATTTGTTCTTTGTGCTCCAATCTCAAATCTTCATTCTCCAAACTCGGATCTCCAAAATATCAACTTTTACTTCATTTTATTTTTGACAGAATTTCAATGTTGAGATTTGAGCTTACACAAACTCAGCTTCAATTTCTGTGGTCCGTGGTCCGTGTTTTCACTTTTCAGTCCGATGAATCTGGTTCATATTCATACATGGGATTCATAGGATTGTTCGTGAAAGTAAACATAAACATTATTAATAATCCTTTCTCCATTTCTCTTTTCTCTCCCCAGATCTCTTTTGCTAGTCTCATTATATCGTTTAACTTATAACCGTCTGACTTTTTTCAAATATGTCCTCGTCTACATAATATTTTATATGATATAAAATGTTGTTCCTGGACCAGATTTCCAGGTTCTAGATTCTAGATCTAGATTCCCTCTGTTTGACTATGAAAATTTGATAAATATTCACTCACAGAAGAAAGATTGTTCATCACATCTGCATTTGTCATCAGCTTTATCCTCTGTATTCAGCATTATGATTACATAATATAATAGGCTGGACAAATTACATGTATTATTAATCTTGGACGATTTTACTCCTGAGCGGAATCCAGCTTCTTCTTGTTTGTTCTTGTTGTTCTTGTTCTGGTTTCTGAGTTTCTGGGTTTAATAAATGTAATTTTTGTAGAAAAAAATATTTTTTTACACTAACTCGAGGATATTATTAGCTTTTGGAGGTGTGGTCAGCTTTTCCAGAAAGCCAATATTAAAGTTCAAATTACTTTTCACCGTGCACAGTACAAAGTATTGAGTATTGACATTAACAGAGCAAATTGACAGTTCATTTCTCGTTTTGGCAAGGTAATAGATAATTTTTTATACAAAATAATACAAATAAGCGGTAGATACATTCGTCGTTGTATTTGCGTATGTATTGTTGATGAACAAGATGAAAATGTAGAATATTTTCACTTGATTCCGTGTCAATTCAAAAGTGAGTGAGGATGACGCATTTCTAGATACATTTAGATTTGTGTGTAAATAGTAAATACATATGTAGATAGTACATAGTATATAGTGTATAGTACGTGTTAGAAGGGGCATGATGAAAACATGGAATATATTAAGACTGTACCCTAAATACATAGTTTTGTATGTATATTTTCATCCACTGTAGAGTGTAGATTGTAGATTGTGGACTGTAGTACGTAGTGAGGATGATTCGTGGAAAAGAGGAGCAGAAAAATAGTGGAAGGAATAAGATGAAAGAGAGAAAGAAAGAAAGAAGGAGGAAGCGAGAGGACAGCAAACTCTTAACCATGCGACAATAGGGGAGAGAAGAAAGATTAATGATTTTGGCGAGGCTGACACCCCGAGTTTTCAACGCAAAAGATCTGATTTCTACCGCAACAAACAAGCCTTCGTCTTCCATTTCCAGTTGATCCTTCGTACATTCTTTCTTTCTTTCTTTCTCTCCATTCATTCATTCATTCCTTCATTCATTCTTTATGCACTCTTTCTCGCTTCCTCTTCATCCTCTTTCCGCGTCCACAATTCATTTGCCTCTCTCTGGTGGTCTCTCTTTGTACAATGTACATATTTCAGATTCCACTATCCAGTTTCCAGTTCTAGTTCCAACTTATCTATATCCTTCTCTTTTTTGCTCTGTTGATTTGGAATTTGGAGTTTCAATACTTCTCAATTCTCTATTCTCAACATAATTTCACCAGATATCCTATTTTAGTCCCATTTCTTCAGTATGCGATATTATATTCACAGCAAATTCTACTTCTAGTATTCAATTCAATAAAATAATTTTTTGAATTTTTGCATTACTTTTTTTTATCATTTAATAAGTATCAGGTTTAATTAATTATTGTGAATCAGCTGCTGAAATATGAAAGAAAAGTGTAACTTAAAGGAGCACAGACTTTTTAACTTTTGAGCTTTTGAGTGTTTTAAAAATTTTGTTATGAGGAAAGTGTCGGTATGCATGGTAAAATAAAGAGGAGGACAGGTGAGAATTAATTTTACATTGATGTCTTCATGTTGAATGTCTTTTCTTTGCACACTGCACTGCTCTGTGAACTGTACACTGTACATTGACAAGTGACGGTAAACTAACTGCGAGACAAAATGATGAGACAATGCCGATGCCGATGCGGATGGAAACTAAAGAAAACTTGTTTGAATTTACATTCAGATTTACATTTACATTCCATGGCTTTCAAGTTTCAAGTCATGTCACGTCTTGAAAGAGGGATTTTTTCTGTCCTGTTTTCAATCCTTTGTAAATAATCTGGCTGCGCTCTCATTCAAATGTGCATCATCATCCTGGAGTATGCGTTTGTGTATTGTGTACGGATAATGGATACATGTACGATGCATTTTGTAAGGTGTAAACGTTATGCATGTTTTACTTTGTCTCTAGTCCCTGTACACCGATACATGTGTTCCTGTTTACTGCTTATGCATATGAATATATAAATGTGCATCCGGTGACAATAGAAACTTTTGCATCATACCATTCATACCTGCTTGTGTGCATAATTAATAAAGATATATAGATACAAATTTGGTCAACAGACTGATTTTTATGTCACAACAGATCAGATTTCAGTTTTCAGTTTTCAACAATGAACAACAAGGAGCAGAAAAGTGTCACAGACACAGGCCAGTATACAAACTCTTTTGCTCAATAAACACAGATACAGAGTACACCGTACAGCGTACACCGTACAACAGATTACAGCTTACATTTTGTAGATATAGACTTGACGAATGTGAAAAGAAATAAATATTAATAATTTAATTTAAGGTTTGAAAGTATAGACGTCAGCACCCTCAAAGGAAACGTGGTGGATTTTGCCATCACCAGGTTTGCGGTTAGCATCGGAAATGCCTGATCATGAAAATAGAGTAGAATAAAATAGAATGGAGAATTGTAAAGATTAGGAGCAATTCAACAGTTTTAACAAAGCTATAGAATAATTTTTATTGAAAGAATGCAGTTCAAAATGTAAAGTTTGCGTACCTATTGAAGCTGTGGTGACAAAGTAGCCATCACGTCCTTGATAAGTTCCACGAGCCAAGGAAGATGGAATGTTGACACCGGGAAGGGTAACAAAGTCAACGACACGTCCTTTAAATTAATAATCAGAAAATTAAACAACCGTTTTACAAAAGTTGCAAACTTGGAATGCTAGTTGCTATTTTTAAAATTACGATTACGATTACGATTAATTTCATCAAACCAAAAAGAGGAACGACCTGATTTCTTATTTGTGTACAAATTAGATTGTAGTTTGCATTTACCTGCATCAGGATCAATTTTCACGATACGTCCTCCGTTCCACATACAAATCCACAAGTATCCAAACTCATCAATTGACATACCATCGGGATACTCAGTAGTTGTGAAATCTTGGCTTCCAGTAGAAGAATCCAAATCGATGAGAACTCTTTGATTGGCTATAAAATATAAAAAAATATTACAAATATTAAAAATAAAAAATATTAATTGAAAAATTTGAGTTTTTAATGTAAAAACATGGTTTAGACTTACACAAACTATCAGTATTGATGTCGTAGTCAAAAACATAGATTTTCCGTCCATCAGAGTCATTGAAGAAGAGTTTAGTATGATTTTTGTCATTAGACCAGGCCATTCCATTTGAGACGGTGTATCCGCTTCCAAACTTGGTAAAGTTGTTGCCACCATCATAACGGTAGAGAGAACCACCGTTGGGTACAAATCCTCCTTGTGGTGTTTCCAATGCAGTTCCGATGAACAAAGTTCCCTTGGGTGAAACCTTGGCGTCGTTGAATCGTTCAAGTCCATTGGCTTCCGGTGCAACGGTGGCCAAGACAGTGGTGTTTCCAGAGTCAAAATGGAGCTTCAACAATTGATTCCTCTTGCTCACGAGGAAGTATCCTGGTTCGCTCTCATAAGCAACAATCATGGAGACCAGACCACCAACATTCACCTTCTTGAGTGCACGAGTAGCGACGTCAAGACGGCAGAAATCTCCAGCTACTGCATCAATGTAGTATAGGGCATTTTCAGCCTTGATGAAAAGTGGTCCTTCACCTAGCTGATTCACATCCTCGTTCACAATTTGGATGTTTGGGACGACGGAGGTTACCTTAACTCTTGGGGTCGAGAGAATTGCACTATTTTCACCTGATTGAATGCAAGCCATTCCTACTACGAGGAGTACACTCACTTTGAAGAGGAATGAAAATTCAAATTTCCTACTGGAACCCATTTTGACTCACTATATTGTATATCTTGAGCTTGATGTTGAACCTTGTCTGGCTGACCACTGACTGAATTGTTGAAACTGAAACTGTACTTGAATCCCAATCAGAATCACATACCTTTTCCAGAAAAGTCAACTTTAAATATTAGACACTAGGCACTCGACAGGTGTCACAGTACTTAGTATACAATATAATATAATATGTACGTTTTATATCAAGCCTTATACTAATATCTGATATGTACAAAAGTATTATTTCATGTTTGAAAAAGAGGATTGTCAACTATTATTATTACTCTATACCGGTTTTTCTCATGCATTCTCATCCTTTTATCAGCTATCAAACATCAAACCAACCAGCATAATTACATTGACAGACAGACAAATAAATATATGCACGTGTATTGTGTATGGTGAATTGTGTATAGATTCTTTTTATTCCGACTCCTGACTTTTGACATATTGACTGATATTTACTTTATGCATTTCTTGATTGATTTAACACGTTATCCTATCTTATCTTATCTACACTTTTTGTCTACTTCATTATATTATTACATTTTACATAACAGTAGATTAGACTCTTTTTGCTTGCTTGCTGTTTGCTTGTTATCCCCTCAACACTTGAATTAATGTTTTTAATCAAACTCAGCACTATTGCATACAACCTGTAGTCTATTGACTATATGATGTCAGCATGTATGTTTTTTGTCTTCTTATTCCTTTGCATTTGTAGTTCTAAAGTCCAAATTTTTTTACAGGGATATTGAGTATTGAATATTAGAAATGGATAAAACTTCTGTACCCATATACTTTATAATTATAAGCAAATTAAGAAAAGGAGCACAATTAAATACTCAACATTTTTTCTGGAGATTTTGCATGGATGTTTTACTTATTTTTGATTTATTTCGCGAGTATACCTATACTTGTACTTACCAATACAATAGAAAATAGAATGATTCTTTTTAATTGTATTGGAATACAATTTCTATGTAAATAAAAATATTCTGTCTGTTTAAAAACCTGTAAAAATGAGTATTATGTTATTATGTATTACTTGATATCGTACGATATCTGCAATCCTACCGACCTTGAACCGTCACATAGAACATGTGAACCGTACGAAAATGAGCATAAATTACACTAATAATAAGATGTACAAAAAGCAACATCATTATTGCGAACAGTGAAAGGATTTGATGCTTGATACCTTTTAGCAGGAATGACACCAAATCCAAATAGCCAAAACTCGTACAAAAAATAAACATTGTTCCTTCAGTGTTGCGATTGATTTTTAGCATTTTTTTTTCGTAAAATATGATTTCTTGAAATCTCAGAGACTTTTGTATAAAAATTCAAAGGGAAAATTTAGCTGTATACTGTATATGTTTTTAATTGCGTTGACAAGCATTTTTGTTGTATTTGTATTCCACTGAATTTGAGGACGAGTTTTACACGTGTGTACATACATTGTACATATCACCTCTTCTTGAATGTTGCTACTTAAACGCCATGTAACAGAGCAGCATATATCTATATTATGTATTATGTATCTTCATTTTGGTCAAATTAAAACAAGTTTTACCAAGTTAATTTATACTCTGGAATGATCCAACTGTTGTGTTTTTCGTGTAAAACAGACAGGGAGACATGCACAACCATTTTCTCTTTACGCTTGTTGGAGAACTGGAAAACAGTGAGTAACTGAGTATTTAATGTTTGATGTACCGCGAGCCAATCCCATGCCAGTGATAAATCAAGGTTTTACATTTTACATGCAGAATTTGAATTCTTGATTCTTGCACAATTGAAAGCTCAGAAGGAGACAAGTGTATTTAATAAGTTGATAATTTGCTAATCAAAAAGGAATAAACACGTCATATATTTTCTGCTCTTTGCGAATTAATGATACTACAGGTTACAGGTCCAAGAAAAAAATATATCCAAAGTCGCCAATTCTCTCGACATTTTTTGTTGACAGAAGTTAAAACGTTGAAAATTCTACAGTATGAAAGTTTTAAACTTCTCTGGTTGAGCAAGATGTATGTTTGACTTGTAGTGTTGTATCTTCTAATCCAGAATGAAGTATGATACAATGATACAAGTTGATGTTTTAATTTTTTGATTTTTTTCATTGGACACAAAATCTTTAAAAATTCATATCGATAACGCAACAACAACAAGCAACAATCTTTTCCAATTATCTTTTGCCAGTCAACTCATTCTTTTTCACTTTTGTTGACAAATATTTGAGCATGTACATAATATACTTATGTTTCTTTGTCCAACTTGACAGAGGTGAGTAAACTTGTTTGAAGAAACTTTGTGATAAAACTGTGTTTTTAATCTAATCCATGTAAATATTTTATATCGGACGACACACCTTTTATTTCCAACTCCGCTGGTCTTAGGTCGTCGGCCACTTTACTGTGTATATACTATAGACAATATAACATATACATACTGTATAACATTTTGATACTTTTCGTTTTATTTATTTGGTTTCTGTCTGTCTCTCTGTCTGCCTGTCTACACTCTCATTTATGATTTATTTTTGGTTTCATTATATTTGCTCAAGTTATTGCCCAATTTTGTTCACTACCTATTTTCTATTTAAAAAAATTTACGTAATTTGAATCGCAAGCCAAAACACTGAGCAAACACAGAAAAAAACTCATACTTTTGAGCATGTTCATTCTCAATTCTCATACATTGTACATTGTACTTCCTTCAAATTCTCAAATTCCCCCCAAATTACTGAAAATTTCATTCAACCTCTGGTTAACATTTGACATGAGGACTCTTCATGATAATTGTGACTTGTACACTGTATACTGTACATTTTGATTATTGGTTATAGAAGCTTGACTTGTGTACTGTGTATTGTATATTCTTTGTAATTGCTGATGGATGTTGTGACAAAAGTTACTCAACATGGATCTAAAATCTCAAATGTCATCTTGTTTTCCACTGATGATATTTAATCAAAATAGATTGCGCAAGCAACATTATGTTTTTCTCTATATTTAGAGTTTGATTCCCTTCTCCAGCTTGTCTTTCTTATACAGTTTAGGAAAAATTTATTTATCAGGAGATTCCCAACCTCGAATCTCGAATGTCTACAGTCAACAGTCGGGAGAAGAATCTTTACTAGTCAACAACAGAATTGAAAAAAAACGGAAGTTTTGAAACTACAACTTTACTTTTGAACATAACATGGTGTTTTTTTCTCACACATCACATATAGAAAATAAAAAACGCTCACATACATCATGTATATACATAACGTATTATACATAACGTACCAAAGAATAAAAAGTTTCCCATCTCTACAAAACCATTATACAAATGAGTGTAGAGTATAGAGTATAAAGTATAATCATCACATAACACAAAATTGTGTGTACAATAAGTGACGACAGAGAAGAAGCTCAAACACAAAGAGATTAAATAATGGAAGATGGAAAAGTGCATAAAAAATTCTTGTGCTCTGTGTAAAAAGGTAAATGGGATATTCTATTACTATTATTATTATTGTTGTTGCTACTTGCCATTGTTGTTGTGAAATTATTTTATCATTGTAATTTTTGAACCTACGTTGTATTTTTATATGATACATTGTCAATTGTTAATTGTCAAACTTTGTAATATTCTATTGTATTTCTTCATTCTCCATTACACCGATTCTGCTATTATTATGACGTTATTTCTTATTTATGCTCCTATTATTGTTGAACCTCGACGACAATCATCGTTGATACTAGGTACAGATGTAGGTACAGATGTAGGTAATCTCGTGAAAGCCTCATGCATTTTTTACGATTACCTCAGCATTTTTGTACTTGTTGTGGACAGTGGACAGTGGATTGAAAACTGAAATAGAATTCAATTACAATCATACGATTACGATTAAATATGGTGATTGTACTGTACACTCGTACACTTGAATTGAATCTGGAAGTTCAATTACAAACTGCGAGCTACGAACTGCAAATCCATATTATATACTATACATTTGACAAATGAATTGTGTAGTGATAATTTTTTTGTCATTTGTACAGTGTGCAGAAACATGTACGTGTGTGAATACTGAATACCTATGTTTTCAACAATAGCTACGTGGTTTTAAATCCAAAATTGAAAATATGAATTATCACCTGTCAAACTTGCAACTCACAAGTCACAAGATATGCTACTGACTGCTGAATACACACTATGTTAAAATGACAGTTCCGATGAAGTACAGTAGAATTTGACAAAGTTTGAAGTGTGAATATTACTTTCCAGAGTAATAAAATAATCATTGCCAATAGTGTGGACAACGGTCAGCTAATTTTTTGTAATTTTTAATCAAGTCGTAAATAAATTCAAAAATTCTCTCGTTGTGACGATTTTGTATCGCCCTGAAAGCCCAAATGCTTTAAGCTCCGAAAGCGAAGCTGAGTATCAAAATCGTGTCCGTCCAATGTTACAAACCTGCTGCCGCGCGGTTTATGTGAATTCTTAAAAAATGTCCACTAGATGGCGCCACTACCGAGTTTTAAATTTATCCGCAAGGTGACGCTACTGCGTAGTTTTAAATATTTCCACCAGATCGCTAGTGGTAAAGTCGACGCGAAGCGAACTCACTCTGTCTAGAGATGGACACGAGGAAAACAATACTCAGCTTCGCTTCCCAAAAACTTCGGATTACTAGTAAATAATGATATTAGGAAATGTGACTCGTTTACATTTTGGGAAATTTACTTATCATGCATAATATGATTTGTAAGATATGTGTACACATTGTAAACATTGCACATTAAAATAAACAGAATGTGTCCAAGTTGAAGTAATCAATCCAATTGTTCAACTTGTGTCAAGTTTGACAATTGATGGATCTGCCTTATCACATGTAGTATGGTTGTTTACAAAAATTAGAAAATTTACAGAGGCTTACAAACAAAGAAAAATTGAACTTACATTAGATGTGAAACTACTGATAGTACAGAAGTTGTCAAACACTTAAACTTTGAAGTTTGTAGGTACAAAATAAAGTTTGTTTTGTTTGTAGTTTGTAGTGCTTTACAATTACGTAATAATGTGTAATATTTAACTTTCCGTTTCAAATTTTAATACAATATTCGTTTCCAATGGAAAATTTTCCAACATTTAAATTTCATTCGCAATCGAGAATCCAGAATCCAGAATCAATAACAACATTAAATAAACCAATGAAAGTTAAATAATTTTGCACAGTGTCGAATAAGATCATGAATTATGATGAACTGGACAGTCTTCAGTTTTTCATGGAAAGGTATGCATGGAACATGGAAATGAATGGATTTATGAATTGTTCCATGATGTAGAATGTAGAATCACACAAGTACTGACAACGGAGTAGGTATTCATTCACTTATTCATTCATTGTATGTTTAACATGATGGACTCATTCATCAAAGCGCAAGTGGAAAGATATATGACCAACTGTCAGAATTTAAAATACTATTGACTACGGAACTACGGAATCGCACTCAACGGGAAAAACGATTCATATTAAATAATACACTGTATTCAGATTCAGATTAAGTGAATACTATGGAAATCAAGAATCTTGTTCAAATAGAATCAAGTTTGTTCTCCTTCTCTCAATTCTCAATGATCAATACTCAATACTTTGTATCAGGATCAACATTACAAATTTCCCCTTGTACAAAACCCATCTTTGTCATAATTTGTTTACTTAACATTCAAGCTGTTGGTACTGTTGATACTGTTGAAAATGTATAAATGGACAAACGAACGGAATATCTTGTATTTGTACTTGTATTTTTCAACACAACAAAATAGTAAAGTCTTGATGTTTATTTTCACTTTGCTGTTTTCCACGTAAAAATAATTAAAAATGTATCAGGAATTCCATTGAAGAGGCTCTGGTCTCTGGTCATTTACTTGCACTTTAGCTATGATGTGAATGGGAAAAGGTGAATGGATAACTGCATAACTGCACATTACATTTTCAGGGAGAAAAACAAGTCTAATCAAGTTTAATTACTCTCATTATTTCTTCCAATACTTGGTAAATTTACCGTCTCTAAAAATAGCGGATTGAATTCAAAGAATTACAAATCAAGAGGAAATTTTAACTTACACACGGATGTATTTATGTTTTTGTGCATTGAATTTGTATTGTAGAATAACGTTCAAAACTTCTTACACACAGGTATTTGGTATTTGGTTGACATTCTGATTCAAGGACATGCAAGAGTTTCAAAAGTTGTGTAATATGATTGGTAATTCGTACACAAACCTCTTCCGTTATAAAATAAATGATACAAAATGTAGAGCTGCAAACTGCATGTATTTACATGGACAGAAATTCACTGTGGTAATTCATGCAATCTACATGAGGTAGAGAGAGAAACAGAGAGCATCAGATCTACGAACGGTGAGGATGAGATGGAGTACGGAGAAATAGAGAGGAGTAGAGAGAGATAGCTTTCTCAGAATATATGAACTTCATTTATTATGTCGTTATCTTTCCTCTCTCTCCATTTCCTTCCCACCAACCAAACTCACATGCATCTACTCTCTACTGTCTACTCTTTCGCTTATTCTCTCGTTCGATTAGTTAAGTTTAACCCTTGATATACTTTTACACTGGTACTCCACAACTTGAAATTGTAAATTGTACACCGCCATTCGAATTCAAATCTGAATTCCAATTCCAATTTCATTCATTCAGAATTTCCTAGTACTTTATTTTACTACGCTCTCGGTTAGTCGGTTGCACATGTATATTTGCAACCGGAAAACTGATTTATCTACAATCTACATCTTTCCATGTTTAAAGTTGAAACTAACCAAAATTTGGTTTGTATTTTCTATCCTTTCATTTCATATAGTGCTCAATGTTCAATGTTCAATCCTCAATACTCATCATGCGATGTGCACTATGCATTGTACATTGTAAATATGTACTAATCGAACGCAATAGAAAGTTGTGTACTTTTTCGTTTATAATTCTACTGCACTGGAATTGGTAAAGAAACCCGTTTCGTTTCCTTTCATTGTGCTTTGAGTTCTTCATCGCCATCTTGTCCTTGGTAAAAGTAGAAAGTAGAAAGTAGGGGGAAAGAACTAAGCTCAAAAGCCACAGCAAAAGGTATCATTTACATTCAAAGAAAAAGAAAGAACTATCTTTGATAGAAATGCAAATTACGAGTTTAAACCAGATTCAAGGATTCAAGGAATGAGCAAGATAAACCAGATCAGATCAGATAAAAGCTAGTTTTTAAGGGGAAGGAAGAAGATCATTTGAAACAGTTTATATTTATTTGATTTCTTTTCACATCCTTGTACATTTCGTCTACACATATTTGTGCGACAGGGATCCAAGATCAGAGATACACTGCTTCTACATTTTACATTCGACATTCTACATTCTTTTCGGATGCAAAGAAATTCCCTTCTCCCGTCTTTTATGATAAAAAGGGACAAACTATCCATTTATGTATTCCGGGGAAAGTTGAGGATTGAGCATTGAGCATGTTTTAAAATAAACAATAATAAAATGATTTCTATCCACTGCAAAATACAAAATACGGAATGCAGCCAAAAGCTACAAACAACTATTGAGCTTGACTTTTCATAATTGGCATGCACATGATACAAATATACAAACATCCAAACGTCCAAACGTCCAAACATGTAAACAAAGTATTACACAAAGTCCTTGTTCTACATTTAGGACATTTCCTCTTGGTTGACTAGTTGTGACTTGCCTTTGCCTGTGCTTTTAGTTTGGTTTGGTTTGAGTTTGAGTTGCAAAGTTGTATGAAATGATGACAGTTTGGAGTTTGGAAAATTCTCAAGGATGAAGCTTTTTAGCGTTTGCTGACTTAATAACAGTGAAATGGATGTAGCGTCAGTTAAATGAAAACTGACGCGGCAAGAAGGAAGAGACGGTGAAAGAATGAGTGAGTGGATGAGTTGAGTTGAGTTGAGCTGATGTGCATGTATTTGACTATCTTTGTGGCCCTCCACTGCACTGTACATTGACTTGCTGTTTGCTATACATGGGTTTGGTTCTCTTCTGATCTGTTGAGAGTTGAGAGGAAGGAAAAGTGAAGGCTTCAAGTTGGATTTGACTGTGTCTAGTTGCTAGTTTCTAGTTGACTAGTTGTATGAGCTGAGATGGGTTTGAGAGAATCCATTAATCTATTTGGAGAATTAGGAGTTGTAGTATAATTACAAGTAATTTCAATTTGATTTTCGCTCACTTTGCTACAACTGTCAGACTGAGATAATCATTTTCATCAAGGAGGCTTTCCCAAAATACTCAAAATGCTCAAAATACTCAAAGTGTTCCTACATTAACAATTACCCGCTAACCGTCTCATTCCATCCTTCATGCCAAACTCTGTACTCTATACTCTACTTTGTAGATTCCGTTTGCATTTTATATTTTAGATAGCTCCACTTTGAATTTGAATTTTGAATTGACACTGAAATTCAAATTCAAACAGAAATAGAAATACGTCATACACCATACATTTACGAAAACGAATTTAAATGGAAATATCAACTTTATTACACCAAAACAGTCCAAATGCTATAGTAAATTCTGACTATCATGATTATCAATTATCAACAACCATCAACATCAAAATTTCAATTTCCATTACCATTACGATTTATTGCCTCATAATAACGATAAATGATAAATAATAAATAAATTATTAGGAATTGAATTCCTATAAACGAGAAAAATCATGTCATTTACAGCGGATCTTGAAACCCCTTAATATGAAGGGCAAAATCTTTTATTATGACATTTTCAAAGTACAAAATACAAAATAAGGCTCATTTTAAGATTCAAAAGGCTCATCACTTTGATTTACGAATGAATCAACAATTTGCCTTTGGTTACAGATTTGTCATGTTTTGATTTTTGATTTTTCGTGTTTGACGTCCGTTTTATTACCGTGAAGACTTGAGCAATATTCAATGAAAATTATTACTTCTGTTTATTAATATTCAATTTGTTTTTCAAAATGTCTACAGCTTACAGAAAAATCCTGTCCCTCTCTCCTTTGATTTTTAATTATCATTTACCTGTCACCTGTCACTCCTTTCAATTTGGCTGAGATTTTTCTCAACAGTAAGACTAATGGGCCAGATTTTTCTTTCCCATAAAAAGTTTGGGTCGTTTGGGTCACAATCAAGAAAAGCAAGGATTAGACTTTCCTCTGTCGTCCCCTCGGGTTTTAGACATCGTTGTGTAGCTTGATGTCGAATGAGAAACGTTGACGTTGTCTTTGACATTGACTTTGACATGTCACCGTCCGCTTGCGCCGACACGAGGTCAAATCGATGCCATGGATTGTGATAGTCTTCACAAGCATCAGTATCCACCCAAACTGACTGATCACCTGACACCGAAGCCCAAGCACATGTTAGCCCCGTCCTGCCCATGGTATCCTCTTCTACTGTCTCTTCAAAAGCAGCACCAATTGTCAAATTCGTACTCGTGCTTTCCATTAGTAACAAACTGGGGCGTCTCAGCCGTTCCATCTTACAAATCATGTTCATTTCCGAATCCTCTGGGCATTTTGACAGGGAAAAAAGAGTTTTGTAGGACAAGCGGGTTTTTGCATCCATGCAGAGATTCCCTCCAACATTTCTCAGCGTGTACTGCTCAAAATTAGGGAGAGTTTTCAAAAATAGACGAATTGTTTACATTTGACCAGTGACCAAAAAACAAAACCCTAAACAAAATACTACAGTTTTCAATTTTCAATTTAAAATTTAAAATCAAATTTTTAAACCTACCGCAATCGATGCATTTGAAGAAGACAAATCTTCCGGGACATCGTCGTTACAGGAAGCTGAAGCAATTGTTGTTGTTGGGGCCAAAGTGGTAGTTGGGGGTTTTGTGGGTGCTGTAGGGCAAAGATGGAAATTGTGGGAATGCATTCCCATTCCAACTTTTTGGAATGATTCCCATTCCATTCCCAAAAAATCAAGGAATGAGAGAGGAATGGGAATGGAATGGAACTGAATGGAATGCATTCCTTGACAAAAAAAGTCAACAAAAGAACATGTTGAAACATGCCAAATAGGTGTACGGTGAAGAATTATAGATGTGTTATAATAATATTGTGTATTCGTACATTATTAAATACATATAATAATGTTACTTAAACGTAGTTAAATGACACCTCAACGATAAAGTTGGTGAAATAGTAATAATAATTATTATTATTTTTTTTTATTGTGCGGTTCATAAAAACTTAATGTAATTTTAGTATTGTTGCTATTAGCGTATTAATAATAATTATAATGGTCATTATTATTTTACCAAAATCAATAACATTAAAACAAATAAACTATCCAAACATACTCTTCAAAGTCTCTAGATAGTGTTTAATGCCAAAAACAACTCGATACTTTAAGTTAAAAGGTATTTATTTATGAGTTTAGTTTAACTACGATTGAATTGCGGATAATTGTGATTGACTTAATTTGAGCTGATTTAAGTTATTTTATACCCCGAAAAGATTAAAAACAAGTTTAAAAGGATACGTGTATTGTGTCAAGGGAAATTATAGTCAAATTATTATTTTTAAATACTTCAATAACAATTTTTATCAAGTACATGTAACTACTACGACTACAATTGTTATTAAAGTTAATTAAAAGTACGAATTTGTAGTTATGAAGTTGTTGTTGTAGTAGTTGTTTTCTACAGGTAATTTAGAGTATTTAAGAGTATAATTTTATTCAAATCAACTCACTTTTGCCAATTTAATGAACAATTAAAAATGTTACATTTTGTTTGTTTTCCTCCGGGTATTTTTCTTAATTGACATTTAAGTAATAGTTCAAAAGTCATCAAAATATCAAATTATACAAAAACCATATGCTCTTTTATATTTAGTTTTTTAATACAAATAATAAACGCCTTGAAAGTAATTTTATTTTCAAAACTTCCAACTGTTCAATAATTGGGCTTTTGTGATTAAAAGTTTTAGTTTTACATTTAAAAATTTTGAAGTACAGGACGATTTTCAAAAACAAATAAATATTTTATTTATTATTATTTTACTAGGATTCAAAAATTATTATAAAATTTAGAAAATAGAAGAGTAGTAGATGTAGCCGCAAAAGTTTTTCAAAAGTAGGGAATGTACGAGGAATGGGGAATGGAATGGAATGGAATGAAGAAAAGAGAGGAATGGAATGGAATGGGAATGATAGAAAAAAATCAAGGAATGGGAATGGAATGGAATGTAAAACAGCAAAGCGGGAATGGAATGTTCGGGAATGCATTCCCTAAATTTCCATCTTTGCTCTCATTGAACCTTTTTAAAAAGGAGGTTGACAAATATTTGCTTAATGCAAGGGAAAATGAGTTTGTCTGTTTTAGTTAGTAATTCTTGTTCACTTTAACTACTTTTTTAACTGTTTTCAGTCTTCTTTTACTTTCTTCCCTTTTTTTGTTACTTCTATTCGTCTACAAAATTACCACGCTGAGCCAAATGGGGGGTGGGCATTCATATGGAGGCATTTGCATCCTTATTCATGCTCATTTCCTATCTGCGCTTGGTGTGGCCACTTACTTATTGGCTACTTTAAATCCTTCAAGTTTTCCTTTAGCTTTAAGTTAGTTAAGTCCGTGTTACTGGGGGGAAGAAACGTCATTTATTTGTACGTAGTGCTCCAGGAATAACACGTAAATAAATCGCAAATAAATAAATAAACCACTGTACATCGGTCAAAAAAGCCCCTCATATTTGAATTCCCGATACAAAGCTACGTCATACATAATTCATCAATGATGTAAAATTTAGATCAATTAATTCTTGAGTATGCCATGGGCTAGGTTTGTCATTTGCATTGTAAAATGTTCCATCAGAGGTCCATCATACTACAAGTAAATTTCAAAACGACTCAATAAAATTGTTATCACCATCGTCCATCGTAAATCCACAATAAAAATTACAATGTAAACTTGTAGTGTCACAAGTTGCTGTGCCTGAACAAAAACCAGCAGTTGAGTGTTGAGCCGAGCTACAGACTCTTGGAAATGGCGTCGTTTATGACGACACGTCGCTTAAGTGCTGCGCTTTTGGTGGTATTTAAGCTCTGTATCTTTCTCAGAATTTCAAAAGCGGAAACTAGTACGATTCCGAGTCCATTTATTTCAAAATCTGTCGCAAGCTATATTTGCAACCAGCAAAGTGATTATCAAGACACTGGCAAAATCCAGCCTCCCTTAAAAATACGGCCCTCAAATGGCGACTCAACATGTGGCTGGTACATCTGGTCAAAATGCAGTACGCTCTTTAATTAAAACTTAAATATGTCTTAGTTTTGTAATTTTTAGATTACAAGAAAGAGCATGAAAAAGTCTTTAAAAACTTTTGTGAGTTCAAAGTTTTTCCTTTTCTTAAAAAAACAGCTAACCAGAATTCGGAACTTTGTCCAACATTCACTCTCAAAACATGTGATGCAACAAACTCAGTAGGCAAAAAAGGAAGGGGAATCACACCAAAACCGCAAACCACGTACACAAGAAAACCGCCGTCAAAAGAACTAAGTAATTACAAAAGCTGTCAATTATTTATTCTTTGTGTATTTTTGATCAGAAAATGGAAATTTTAAAAAGTAGATAAAAACTGCATTTACTCTGACGTCAAAATCAGCCACTTTTTTTATTAAGACCCCATTATTCATTTTTCGGGGTATTTTAGTGGGCACCACTTTGCACCTTGATGATTTTTTCAGCTCAAAAATTGCCCAAACAACAAAGTTTTATGCAGAAGAAAGTTTTTTGCTCATAACTACTATTGAATTTTCAATGAATTTAGAATTTTTCTGAGCCGCTATGAATTTTTAAAAAATTCCAAAACTTTGCAATTAGCAAATGAGTGCTCCGTAGAAGCTAATTGTAATTGGACCACAAAAATACACTTGGCTTTCTTATGGAGTGAGTTTTGTCACATAAATGGCAAAAATTGAAATTCAGATTTTGAGTGTCAGATTCTGGCCAACTTCCAAATTTACAAAATTTGTAAATGCTCTAAAATTAGTTCACATGTCGAAGTATTTTTGGGGAAAAAATTGTTTGGGTGCTTTTTTCTAATTGCTACAATCGTGTTTTATAGTTTTGAGCTTAGAGTTTAATTAAAAAGGTTCCTATGTTTTAGTTGCTATGTCAATTGTGCATTAGTTTATTTATTTTTAAGCAAATTTTGAATTACATTTTTACCTACGCCTCTTTTAAAAGCTGGAGCAACTTGGGTTATGAAACCGACACGACCTCAAAAAATTTTCTAAGTCCAAAAAAATGTTTTTTTAAAAACTCCAAGTTAAAAAATTTTTTTTACACCAGATGATTACCAACTAAGGTAAAGTTACCGACCTTCATCCACCGACCACCGACCTTGAAAATATTTCTAAGTTCAAAAAATAAAAATCTTTCAAATCATCCAAAAAACATTTCCGTAACCACCCCAACATGCATCATATTTTGTCAAAAAATTTGATTAAAACTCCTTATGAGGAACTTCATCTCCCAGTATCTTCAGTTCCCCCCACCAGAAAAACTTGATGTTGACTTTTTTAGGGAATTTAGGTGACAAGTGGCCCAAATCAGTCGAAAAATTGTATAACACTCCCATACGGGGTAAATGGTGATGGCCCAAAGTACCTCGAGCTGTTGATTTTGTTGCCATATTCAAACTTTTCTACTCTTTTTCTTAAGTTACGAAACGCCATAGCAACAAATTAAAGTAACTAATGTCTGCGGTTGCTGAAACGGCCAAATATTAACATTTTTGGGTGGAGTAAAAAGGAATTAGTAAATTCAGACGATGAGCAACAACTTTTACTTTGGAAATACCCCAGTTAAGCTGATACTTTTCCCACAAGTTGAGAAAATAGCTAATTTTTATCACAAAATGGCAAAAATCGAGAATTCTCGATCGTGATTTAATCCCTAAAAACGGTGCTGTGCAATTTTTCGACTGATTTGTGTTACATGTCACCTAAAAAGAGTAGAAAACTCAAAACATAGTCTGCATGTCTGGGGGAACTCAAACTAAATGAGTTTGAATATGGCAACAAAATCAACAGCTCGAGGTACTTTGGACCATCACCATTTACCCCGTATGGGAGTGTTATACAAGTTTTCGACTGATTTGGGCCACTTGTCACCTAAATTCCCTAAAAAAGTCAACATCAAGTTTTTCTGGTGGGTGGAACTGAAGATACTGGGAGATGAAGTTCCTCATAAGAAGTTTTAATCAAATTTTTTGACAAAATATTTTGCATGTTGGGGTGGTTACGGAAATGTTTTTTGGATGATTTGAAAGATTTTTATTTTTTGAACTTAGAAATATTTTCAAGGTCGGTGGTCGGTGGATGAAGGTCGGTAACTTTACCTTAGTTGGTAAAGGACATATGACATATGAGAGGTCGTGGATTGTTGTATGGACATTTTCCAAGGCCGGGAACTCGAGATATTTGTGGTCAAAAACCACGATTTGGCTGTACGAATATTCACTTTGTCAACTTTTACTACAAATCAAATCGAGCCTTTGCTCGTTTTTAAATTGACCTACAAGGAGAACGAAGGGGTGGGGCCCAAATTTTTTGGTCGGAAATTGGTCATAGCACATATGAGAGGTGGTGGACTTTGGTATGGACGTTTTCCAAGTCCGGGAACTCGAGATATTTTAGTTTAAAGACGATGATTTTAGCACTGTTGTGTTGAATCTTATGTTTTTTATGTTGTTGTGTTAGTAATTATCTTTTGTAAAACACAAAGTTTTTGGACTTAAAGTTTTTTAAAAAAAATTTTTTGGAGTTAGAAAATTTTTTGAGGTCGGGTCGGTTTCATAACCCAAGTGCTGGAGCACCCTCAAACCTTTTTTATTCGTAATTGGCTTGAATTTTAAAAATCGTTTGAGTAGTTTATGTGAAGTTGAAGCCTATCAACACCAAATTCGTTCATCGGAAACCAACAACGCGTAGAAAAAAATCATTTTCATGTTTTGCTGAAATTTGAATAGAATTTGAATGACAAATGGGCAAAGTCTTTGCAGCTTTAACTATAAAGAACTGGAACGCATATCAAAATCAAGTACCCAAAGGATTTTGTGTTTTTACACTCCCTTGTATACCATGTAAATAAAATAGAATGGAACCAAGTATCACAATTTGTAAAATTGCCAATAACCTCCAACTCACAACTTCCGATTTAGACAAAACTGATAATATGTATCAATGCCACTGTCCATTCTCCGCCAATTCATTCTGTGCAAGTGAAACAAAAGTATCGGTGTAGGCATAGGCTGAAACAACCATTTTATCCTAGAGGCCAGTTTGGCAAACTCCACAAACATTAACCGCAATAGAAATTCCAGGTCAGTTGACGTCCATATAAATCAGAACGAGAACAAACACTTAAACTGACATTAAAAATTGGCAATAATTTTAACTGGTAAACCTGCCAGAAAGGAAAACGGAGCAGCAGCTTTTTTCATAAACAATTCAGTCGTAAATTGTGCAGCGTTTGAGTTGTCTCATTAGATTGATAATTTTAAAAGTCTCGTCGTTTATTTCTACATTTTTTTCCAAAACTTTACACATTTTTGACCCCAGTCGACGAACGTAAAACAAAATTATTTATTATGACGACACAACATTCAAACATAGGGAGGTTTAACCTTTTCTTTTGGTTTTTCTTTAGTTACGAAAAGCCATAGCAACAGAATTTCTATAGAGTAACTAATGTCTGTGTTTGCTTCAACTCTCAAAAACGTTTCCCCCCATTTCTCAGCCAAATATCAGCATTTTTGCATGGAATAAAAAGGAATTAGTAAATACAGACCACGAGCAACAACTTTTACTTTAGAAATATCCCAGATGTTTATTCAATAAACTAGCAATTCAGAACCCTGAACTAGATCAACTTCAGAAAATTGGTTTAAAGACAGCAGCAAGTAAAAACGGTTGAAATCGTAACTAAAGGGATCTGCGACTTTTTTCACATTACTTGTAATTACTGCATTGAATTTTGGACATCTTGAGCTTGATTCACGAGGTTAAACTAACCAAATACATGAGAATATAACACAACGTCAAACTCCATTTATTTTTCTTTTGATAGTGTCTCAACCGTCGTGGATTGGCCATCCTCGTTATGACCCTGTCAATTTCACTAAATTTGACGAAGTTGAACAAAAATCAAAAAAACGGCAATTAACTTTTGTCCGCCTTCCAGAGGTCATTTTAAATCACGAACCACAAAATTTTTTAATTGCTACTTTATTATTTTGAATTGCAATAGTTTAATGTTTTTGTTCCAGTTGAGTTTTGTAAATGCTGTATCAGCCTGTGCATTCCGTGGGGACCTTTTGGCGGAATTTAAAGATGAAGAAGACCTTAAATTTATGAACGAGCTTTCCAAAAATAAAAACAGTACTGCGAATTTTTCCAGTTTCTTTTTTATATGTTCTTGACTTAATTTTCAATTTCATTAGATAAATTCTGGGAATGACTGAAATTGTAATTTTTGGTTCTGTTCAGTTTCCAGTATGGTGGGTGTTGTTTATATGTACGTGGGTGGGATGTATATTGGACCAGTAGCTGACAACGGCGAAGTAGTTTACCAGTGGTTTGAATCAGGCTCAGTAGTTAAAAACTGGGGTCCGGAACAACCAAACAAACTTGGCCCCAACGGTACTAAATTTGACGAGGATTGTGTTGTTCTGCAAAACTATTATGATCCAGCAATTTGGCAAGTTGGAGATTTTACTTGTCATCCTAAGCGCCCATTTGTCTGCTCCACCGTTGAGTTTGAAGCACCTGTAACTGGAAGAACAGAAACTGTAATTGAGTCCTAATTTTTAACTTTTATACCGCCAGCACCGAACGCGTGAGGGAAAAATGATATAACCAAGGTAGGTTGATTTCTTCTTTTTAATGAGACCTATCTTTTGTTACAACAGTTTTTGAATTTAAGATGTCAATTTCAGCCGACTTTACTTAATCTTTGTGTTCATTGCCAACACTCTACTTTTACGTTTTCAGCAATGAAACTACAACTCATTTAGCTATGGCTTTAATCAATCTTATTTTGAAGCAGTCCATTAACCCCCAGAGTGGAATCCCTAACACGGTTACTCAACCTGTGCGGCTATTAACCTTTATGTCGTTTAGATTAAAAAGAAACAAGTCTTGTATTTAAACTGTGTAAAGTTTTAAAACTTTTATTTGAGGTATTAACTGCGAACAGTCCCTTGAAAAAATATGTGACCATATCCAACCGGAAAGTGATGTCACATGGTGTCATATTTTGGTCCAAAAATTTCATGGATTTTCCATCGGATTCCGATGTGTTTCCATGAAATTTCTACCGAAATTCTACCAAAAAATATTGAACGGTGGGATTCAGCTGACATGACACCTGAATTTCGTGTCATTTGATAGGAATTTGGACCAAAGTGACACGAAAATGACACCATAGAATGCCGACTCATATTATTTCAAGGACTTGTATAGTTTGTTACAATTTTTAGGGTAGCGCAGAGTACATAGCTAGCTACCCTATTAGTCTGAGCAGATCCGTCATCGCTACGCATGCGCGCACGGCCCGCAGGGCTATAGCAAACGTACTTCGATGTAAACGACCAACACACGCACGCTAGTCATATAAATTTAGAAATCAATCAGAACAAAATCGGGAAAAACCGGGGCAACATCGGGACAAAATCGACACAAAATCAAGGATATCTAAAAAGAGGACAAAATCAAGGATTTGTAAAAAGGTGGCACCGTAAATGGAAAATTAGATGGAGTCTTCCGGGATATATCAAAGCTGAATAAAAACTCTGACATCCTAAATTAAAAGCCTGATGTCCTTGTACACGAGCTTTGAAATAGTAGTTTTAATTTTTTGGTTCAATCAGCTAAGCTGAAGAACGGAATTGTGTTGACTGATGTTTGGTCGACTTACAATGCAACTTTTTCAGTGACTAGTGGCGGATTTAAATGAAACCCACACCATTCGACAGATTTTGACATGCTGATTCCGAATATGATAGTCAAACTCCCAAATGCGCGGGTATTTCAAAGTTATTGACCCCGAAAGGTCAATTTCATTGACATTTTCATGATTTTGAGGTCAAATTCCGGGTCACCAGTGCATCCTACAGAAAAATGAGTTACACCATTGAAATCAACGTAAAATTCTGAGTCTAAATGATATTTCAACTTTTCCAAATGAGCGGGTGTTTTGATTTTATAGATCCTAAAAGTTCCGTTTATTTTATATTGTTATTTGAATGCATGAACGTGTTAAGAAGACGGCTGTAACTTTAAGGTCAAATTAAAGGCCGCCGGTGCCTTTTACCGGAAAACAAGTTACACCACTGAATTCAGCGTAAAATTCTGAGTCGGGATAGCATGTCAACTTCCAAGAACGTTGACGTTTGACGCTTATTTTTGCATTACCTTAAATGTAGCATTAACAGTGAATTTGAAAAATTCTGAAGGTAAAGGCTCGTAAAAATTTCGAAATTTCGAAAAATAACGAGTTTAAAAGTTGAAATATCATTTAGACTCAGAATTTTACGCTGATTTCAATGGTGTAACTCATTTTTCTATAGGTGATTTTACAGTTTTGTGAATTCAAAACAAATATCTATAGCTTGCATTCACCAAGGTCCCTAATCTAGACTCCGCATTTTCTTGGGCAGTTGGAGACCAAAATCAGTGATCATGACATGAAATCAATATATTTCGACTACGGCCAATCTTTTGAGCCCACTCTCAACTTTGTAAGACGCTTGGTTGCCGAGATACGGGCAAAATAACAAGCCGTTGCTAACGCAACATTCACAAATCTATTCAAAGTGGAAAATGTCTGTCAAAATTCACTGTAGGGACATTTTTGAATCTAAATTCATGAAATCCAACCGAAACACGTCTCGATAGGCCTTCTGCCATACTCGTGTGGAATGTTATAAAAAATTTCAAAATTGTGGATTTTTGTTCAGAGGAACAGGTTTGCTGGTGGGATTTCTTCCGCTAAATAGAAATTTTTCATGTTTTGGGCACGTTCAAATATCCAATTTCTGCTGTATATTCCGTCGAGATTTTTTTGACACGGCCATTGAGACTCGTGTTTTACGACTAATTTCGCATTTTTAGGGAATTTCGTATAATTCTAGGCAAAATCGATTTATTGTTGCCATGGATATTTAAAGCTCCTCCCAAAAAATAATGGAATATTTTCTCGGGCTGCTATTAATTTTTACAGTGCTTGAGTATTTTACAAGCCGGAGCGGATGAAAAATGTCATTATTCTCAAAATAATGACTTTTATCGAAAGTCTGGATTCGTATATCCGATTCTTTTTAGAAGTGAACTAGACCCACAAAAACTTTGAAATTTTCTTACTTGCCTACGTTTTCGAGTTTTCATGTGCCCTTTGTCGGTATAATGCTACAAAAGGAGCTCAGAGTTTTAAGATGCTTGGTGAATGCTGCATTAGTCTAAAACTATCAAAATAAGTGAGAGTAAAAGATACAAAATTCTATATGTGATTTCAAAAGACCCAAAACAAGCAAAGAAATTCAGAATTCTCGAAAAGCACCAGGTTTTCAAGTTGCAAATGTTTGATTGCAGTGGGTGGAAAATCAATCAAACATTATTGTTTCCCCGATTCACTGCGTAGGTTGACTCATTGAAAAATACGAGAAATTGTCAACTTGAAAACCTGGTGCTTTTCGAGCCTTCTGGAATTTCTTTGCTTGTTTTGGGTCTTTTGAAATCACATATAGAATTTTGTATCTTTTACTCCCACTTATTCTGTAGGATGCACTGGTGACCCGGACTTTGACCTCAAAATCATGAAAATGTCAATGAAATTGACCTTTCGGGGTCAATAACTTTGAAATACCCGCGCATTTTGGAGTTTGACTACGATATTTGGAATCAGCATGTCAAAATCTGTCGAATGGTGTAGGTTTCATTTAAATCCGCCACTAGTCACTGAAAAAGTTGCATT
>JAQGBH010000952.1:0-39231 GCA_034698265.1 Sminthurinus aureus | reverse complement strand
GTAGGCATGGGCCTACCGCTCGAGGCACAATTTCCTGTACAAATGATGCGTACATATGTCAGAGATGGGCATTCTAGAGCGGCCACTGTTGTTATGAACCTGGATGCAATGCTGGACTTTTCCCATCCATGAATGACTATGAAAGACACATGGCAGCAGACCACAAAAGAAAATTATGGCATTGTAAGGAGAAAGACTGCGGATTGTCCTTTACACTTTTTGAGATATTTTCAAGTCATCTGAAATCCCATTCTGCCAAGTGCAAATATCATGGATGTGATCATATTTTTGCAAATAAATATCGCAAGTTCCTTCATGAATTCCACAACCATGATCAAACCCTAAAAATCCCCCATCATCTCTCACTTCAACTCAGCAAATGCCTCAATCCAACTTGTATTTCATTCCCTATGCTGTCTCCCAGCGCTATATACCTAAAGCATTTAAATTCTTCACGAGGATACTCATGTGCTGTATACCACAACAACAACAACAACACATTTAAAATAACTTTAAATGAAGCATACAAACCAATAATTCTCCATGATGAGATTCCTTGTACTGGTGTTCCAGGTGAAGTGTGGATTATGGAGACATATAGCTCATCCAATGTCCGGCCTTATTGGAACAATGAAAAAGAAAATCAACGACTACAACAGTAATAACCCAACAGCACCATGGAATGGCCAACTTTGGAGATGCAGCTGCAAGAAATACTTTCTATCCAAAATGCCAAATTATCCTTTACAACGACATGGAGGTCGCCTTGCTGGAGACGTTCTCAAAGAGCATCAACAGTCTTGCAAATTGTACCTACAATATCAGCAAGATTGTAAAGATATCCAAATTCCTAAACCTTTTACAGTTGCTACAAAATACGGAAAACATTACACATCCACTCACACAACATTCAAGCTCTGGCGTGACAGACAAAAGTCAAAAAGAGAAAAATTAGCAGGAGAAAAGGTAACAAAAAAAAATTAATCAATTAAAAAGTAAGCTCTCAACTTTTATATTATTATTTACAATATATCATGCTATGCATGCTTACATCTACTATCATAATGTACAATATGACTTGGATTAGGAAAATATCAAGAAAAGAGAAAGAAAAAAAATCAAATACTTAAAATATATGGTTTTATTATTATATTATCATATAGTATATTATATCATGCCATGTATGCTTACGTCTAATATATTATTATTTTATTTATATGTTATGGATCATACATCAGTGTAATCCAAAAACTATTCTATCGTCATGATCCAATTTTTAGTCTATTTATATTATATTTACAAAACCTCAACTTAAAAAAATTCAAATCTAAATATAAAAGCCTTTTTCACTGTTTTATACAAATAAACTCACCATTTTCTTTTACAAGTTTTGTATCCCTTCAACGTATTTTGTAAATGGAGATATTATGTATCATAACTGTCTGACACTCTTTTCCTCGTCGAAAAACACCAAAAAACTAATAAATAAATGCCTTCAATTTCATTTAAAATATATTATACGGTCACCGAAACCAACAAGTTACAAGTACATGATATTTATTTGTGTCCCATGTTCCTCATTGAATATTTAGGGGTATTCTGAGATGTCAAAAGCTTGTAGAGATGGCTACGTATGAGTACTCTTGCATATATGCAAGCAAAAAAATCCTCTAAAAAACTGATAAATAAATGGCTAAAGTATAAAGTACATGTATAGTTTTTTAACGTTTATAGTGTCATATGGTGTTTTTATTATGATATAATATGCAAACATGATAAAAGTGCGATTTATATTAACTCTGCTGATTCAGCATTTTGAAAAGTGTACATTGTGCATCCGTATAAATGGTAACATATGTAAGTATTTGCGAAAAACGTTTATAAAACCAAACATGTGTGAAAAATTTAGTCGATGAGAAATAATAGTATGAAACGTGTACTTTTAAGTAGGTTTTAGGATGAAGTCACAGCTCATAAAAACCATTAACATATGTATATATATGTGTATACGTAGTATATACGCTACTTAGGTATACTATTTTTAACTGAACCAGAATTTATTTTATTCTCACGTAAGTAACATATACACAATACACGCATACGGAATTCGAGCTTAAGCTAAAAATATGTTAGTTAGATCAAAATCAGAACAACAATAATAACTATTATTTTACTACATATAATATTTTATCTACTAATAATGGGATTATATATAAAAGATTTACACACATGTATATGTATAGATAGATATGTACTTTCGTGTAAGACATTGTTTTATCAAATTTACCCACAATTTTCATTAAAAAAGTATACACCGGTGTAAATTGCTGTATATTTTGTGTAAGCTTTACTTAAACTGATATGATGAGGTTTTCTTGATATTTTTTATTGTCATTGTAAAATTTATTGCAAGTACTAATTACGCGTGTACTGTTGTCAATCTCATCATGTATCATCATTATATATAACATAGATATGTACAATAAACATATTTAACTAGTCAACTGTCTACTGATTTCATGCTTTAAAACATTCGGTTTAAACTCTAGCTTTAAAATAGCTTAATTTAATTTTAAATAGACCTATATTTATATAATTGAGCTTCATAAAAGTACACATAGTATAATATACTTCTAAATTAGCGTATATATATATATTTATGTGTAAGCTTATTAAGTTTCTATACATGTCTGTCAAATATTGCATTCTTCCCCAGCGATTGTATAGTATATGGTATACAATTTTGCCTTATAATCTATGTAGTTTTATTTACAAAATGTTACATAATTTTATGTTGTAGAACTATATTGAACGTCAAATTCGAGTTGAGAGGGTGCCTCACCCATATCAAATAAATCATCTATCTATATTGAACGTCAACTCTTTACATACTACATACTACACATGTAACTATATAACTGTCATCACTATAATACATGGACTATGGACTATATTAAATGTTTAATGATTGTATCTTTTATGTACATATGGACCGTATTGTCTCTGAGCTATTTATGTTAGACAATCAAAATTACACACATTTCGTTCGTTTGTTTTTTAGTACATGCTTTGTTGTAAAGGCACTTTTTACTGCTCACACAAATTATCTACCAATGCATAATATGTACATGTACAGACGTTCTCCTGGACCGAAATGTGAGTTACATGGAAACAAAGTGAAAGTTTCGTATAAGTGAAAGTGAATTTGGAGTACACTAAAAGAATACCACTTTCTTTTAACAAGTTTACATAGATTATAGAGTTTTCGTACATTACATTATGTATATCTCAGCAGTATAAAGTTTAAGGGTGTGATAAAGCACTATACATTATAACAAAAATTTGATCCCAATCTCATTATGTGTAACTTACACTTAACTTATATTTAAACATCAAAATATACATTGGACATATACTAAGCTACTTTTGGCGTATACATGAAATAACTTTTATATACAGTACGTAGTATATTACCATAAATATCTATGTAATAATACTAGTAATTAATAACATTAGTAATATTTAAAGTTTTTAATGTTTAAAGCAATCAGTATATTATAATGATTGAATGTATATATATACGATAGCTATATATATACTCTGTAAATAGACAAAACAAAATTCGTTTTTCAAAAAATTCTAAAGCTCATATACACGCATTTTATACATTAGAAGTACTTATTATACTTTTCTATCGACATATTATTTTTATTCATTAGTCAAACAATATAACGTATATATAATCATCATATATGATATGTAATTAAGTAATAAGTACACTAAACAGGACGGAATAAACCAAGGGTATTTTGCAGTTATTACTTTCAAAAGAGAAAGGATTTTTTTTCCCAAACTGAATTTTGTGTAAGGAACAGAGAATTTGTGAAAAATCCTACAAAATAGTTTGTTAAAAGTACTGATAAAAATACTGAATAAAATAGACTTAATTGATTACATTAAAAACGTTTCTATATTATACTGATATTATGCAAATACACAATATTGCATGCTACATGCACATACACATCGATGTATATTTATGTATTGTGTGTATATATAATATACATTCATCAGTTACTGAAAGAGTGGCAATCAGTTTTTCGTCTGATATATTTATGTACATACCATACTGATGCCTTGTGTACTTATAATATGTAACATTCTGAATGGTTACACTACAAAGAGAAATTTAGTAGTATTATTTATTATTTCAATAATAATTAATTTGAAAACATCTATAAATTCATCCTCCTTTTTCAACGTTTGCTCATCTATATACTCATATATGTATTACATAAATCATCTGTTACAAGACTAGTACAAATATTGATTCATTTATTAATCTACTATTTATGTATATTTATGTAAATATTTTTTTACTTACTATACCTTTTCAGTAGAATGTTACAAGATATTTAAATTTCTCAAGTGATATTCGCCAAAGTTCATATACATATGTGTAATGTGAAACAATATATAACCACCATTTTAATTTCCAATCTATTATAGTTTATTTATTATTTACAATTTCACTGGGTCTTGTCATCACTTCAACTTTCATTGAAGGTACTTAATTCTAATTTTAAGTAGTATATATATATATACATATGCTATAAACCTAAAACCTAAGCCTACAAGATGTACCGTGGTATACACCGAGATACATGCCTAAATTGACTTAACTGTATGAAATACATACTGACAATAAAACTGACACTGACAAAGTACAATGAACAGAAACGTGTATGATTTGTATGTTTCATATATTTTTGAATTACACGTTTACAACTATAAAAGTATAACAACGATATTTATTTTAATGACATAATAATGTATTATAATATTATATACTCCTCAATAGTGAAATCCTGCACAAGTAGCAGAATACATATTAGATATTATAAATAATATGCATATGAAAGAAAATTTTCAGAAAAACATTCAATATATACTTACTACATGCAATAATATTATAACTTATAACATATTTTATATCTGGAAAAATCCTAGGACTAATCAAGACTTAAAAACATATATGATATCTAACTCTAATTTGGCCTTTTTATACATGTAATACTAAGAGAGATTCTATAATATACATATGTACACTCACTGAAAAACTGCTTCCTTCTATTTACGTATATTATGTGTATACTGCATACATGTAGCACGAAAAAAGTAGAAGCTTAACCTGAACTTCAGACTGAATAAAACAGCAAAACTGGAATGATCATTTTATGCACGTCCGCAGTTTAGTTTAGTTTTTTGGCTATATTTACACCTTAACACTTACGTTTATATATTATCTTGTTTATCAGTTTTCCTCCGTTATAAGTATACCAATTATCACACATATACATGTATTGTGCGTATATATATATGGACAAATTATTTTCTGCTATGCACAGCAAAAGTACACCTAAAGTGTAATAATTCCTAAATTTATCTACATCTACATAACGTAATAATATATAATCTGTGCTATAATAATTATTATTCTTAATACTAAATTTAAAAGTCCCTTTAAACTTAATTTGTCCTGTAAAACAAAAAACGATGGGTAAAAGCATATTACACTATTTGTATCATGTTATACTACTTATATGTATACCTTTTTACATCTTACGTACTATAATGTAATAATCAATAATGTATTGTCCATGTATACGGATAATCTCATGTTTTTCAAGTTTATGCTTTCTATTAAATACCATAATATAGTATGATTTGATTTCTTACAACTTAGAACAGAAAAACGCCTGACTTATTTCGAAGAATATTTTAACAACAAAAATTATGTATGGAAGATATGCAATATATTTACAACGTATATTTTATAGATCGATGTAGCTAGAATTTCATTTACCATTTACCTGTGTAGTGTACGTATTTCTTATTTTAAATAAATGCAGTACTCTCAACTATCATGTTGTAATCCTGGAATCTCAGTAATTAATTACTTACACTATTAATTACTATAATTATTACATAACTACATATTAATTATTAAGTAAGAATATTTGTTCTCTATTTCAAAGTTTCAAGTTTTGGAAGGTCATCTTTATTCTTATCCTCGCCAGAGTTTGTATCCATTGTAGTGATTTTGGAGACGATATGACTACTATCTACATCAACTAGGGAAATGGTATGTCCAGTTGGTGAGGTTGTGTCCTGACCCAAGACAATTTGCGTAACCGTCTATTTTGTTTGTTCAAATCAAAGAAACATAGAAAAGTATTAGCAACCATCCTTTTATTTACTTTTCACAATATTTCCTGACATTGTGAGTTTACAGTACTGTACACACCATAAAAAATGATATCAATATTCAATTTTTCTAAAATGTTATTCATGGCATATTATACCTTCTGTGGAAGAGTCATTGTTGTCGAGTATACTTTAGTTGTTCCCCTTTCATTGGATGGAATGGGAGAGGTTGTTACTCGAAGTTCACTCGTCTCATATTCTGTTTCCATTTTAAAAGTAGTAGGTGAAAGTGCACCATTTCGAGAGTAAGACAAATCATCGTTACTTGATTCATCAGTTGATGAAGATTGTGACTGTGAGTCCTGTTTACTATCTACATAGACCCAATGATCAAAACTCTCATTACCATCTGATCCTGATACTATGTTTACTGTGGCAGCTTGTCTAGCCAAAAAATCTGAATGACTCATCATCACCCCATCAAGTTCGGTGGAACTGATTTCTATGATCTGCCCATTTGCATGATGTAACAGTCTAGTGGTGGATGGTGGTTGATTTAAAGTTGTGATTGTTGAGCGATTGGTGTCGAAAACTATTGGTCTAGAATCATCCCTGATTACGGGAGAATTTCCTCCATGAGAGGATTGTGAACTTCCTAGATTTGAATCTCCAGAAGATGATGAATCTTTTCTTGGGATTGGATTCTTGACTGGAATGTCATTGGCATCTGCAACTGTTTGCATCAACCTAGTTTTACTATCAACTCGAAGGAGTCTCTTATTACCACCACTACCACTACTTCCAACTGTTGTACCCGATACATTTTCCTTATCTTCTTGATCCTGTCCTTGTTGATTCTCGTGTTGATCATCCTTTTCTCTATTCTCTAGAGAAGAATGAGAAGTAGGGGATGGTGGATTTCTGACAGACATGACAGTTACATTATCAGGAGCTGCGGATACATTTGTATCAATTCTAATTGGTTCTATATTGGCACCATTAGGAGAACTGGTTATATGAACAGTGGAAGATGTACAAGTGGTAGTCGTTGTCGTCGTCTTCATAGTGTCTTCTAGTACTGAACCAATAGTTGGATTTTCATAATCAACTTTATAGGTAACTACTCGAGTTAACATCTCTTCCACATCTTCTCCTCCCTTTTTACTTTCTCTCTCAAATTGTTTAGCAGCAGCGGAAGATAAAATTTCATCAACAGCATCTTGAGCAATTTTTTCAACTTCCTCCTGCTCCAGCACACTACTTCCACTAGTTGAGATGGTCACTTGTGGCTCGGTGATTTGGACTCGAGTAGTAGTAGTTGTGGCTTTAAAAGTTGGAGCGGACGGTGTATCCATGGTATGAACAATATTATTCATCATTGATACAGTTTCTTTCATCATATTTTCTATTTCAGTATTTGGTCGAGCACTTGATGATGATGATGTCCCATTACTACTCACTTGAATACTGTTTACATTGTCATTGTTTTTCTCCGAACTTTTATGGTCAGGGAAAACATGAACATGGACTACTGAAGATGGGGATGCTTTGAGTGTTTCTGAAGATGAGCTGGAAGACATTGAGTAGTCCATGGAATCCAATCCACCCACTCTGGTTTTATAACTGGGTAAAATGGTGCTATTATTTACAGTCGCATCTGAAATTTTACTCAAGTCTTCAAAAGGACCTGAGGATGGAATGACAGGCATAACTGTTTTAAGATTAGATGATGGTGAATTTGAAGATGATGAACCGTCTAATACGACATCCATGGATACAGCTCGTTCTAAATGATGACTGGGACTATGATGACTATCGTGTTTGGGTTGAAGTGTGCTCAAATCTCCAAATGAAGCGGATCTTCGTCCATCCTCTCCTTTATTTTGTGACTCTAAAATTTCAATCATACTAGATGGTGGACTTGAAATTTCTACAGAAGTCGTGATGGTGGTGGGTGGAACTGGTGCTTTTCGTTTTGTCGATCTTTTAGGTTTCTTTGGTTTTCCTTTAGTTGTGACTCCTTCATCATCACTTTCAGAACTAGAGCTACTACTACTGCTACTACTTGAACTACTCGAGTCACGTTGTTTACTCTTATTCTTTTTGGTCTTTTTTCCTGATGGTTCAGAATCTTTTGATTTAGATTTCCTTGGATTTACGGCTGGTTTTGTTGTCGTTGTTGTTGTTGTTGCTGCTGCTGATAAATTGTCACTTGATACTGATTTTTGTCCTTGTCCTTGGGTTTGATTTTCAGAAGATGTAGCTATTGACTCTATCTCTTCCATCCATTCAGCTTGAATAGCAGGGAAACGAATTACAGTTTTTTCCTTACTATCCTTTTCCTTATTTTCTTTTTCTTTCTTGGATTTTGATGATTTCTTTTCTGGTGTAGATTTTACTTTAACAGACACACCAGCCTTTCCTTGTACTGGTTTTATTTCTCCACTTAGTTCTGGTGTTTTAGTTAATGTTGTTGTTGTTGTTGTGGTCGTTGTTATTGTTTCATGGTCATTTTCATGATCGGAATCTTCCTCTTCCGCTCCTGATGAATGAGCAGATTGAGATTGTGGTGTGGCACTGGTTTTTTCACTACTTTTCTTTTTAGATTTCCTTTCTTCTTTCTTAAGTGCTGCTTTCTCTGCTTTAGATTTATTCTTTTCCTCTTTTTCTCTAGCCTTTTCTTCTTTGTCCTTTTCCTTGTCTTTCTTACTCTTTTTCAAAATTTCCTTTTTAATTTTCGGTGGTTTGTCAACTTTCTTTGAGTCATGAGTTTCATCATCACTGCTGGAGGAAGTATCATGAGCTAATTTGTGTGTTACCTTTTCCTTTAGATCTCGAAGACTTTGAAGGGATTTAGACATGAATCCAGGACCAGATGAGGATTTAATTTTACCCTTTTCACTAACACCTCCTTTCAAATCCAGTTCAAAATTACCTTCAGGCTTCTCCAAGTCTACCGATGGAGTTTCAATATCTACATCAACAGATGCATTTAAATCCAGGGATGGTTTTTTCATCTCCAATTTTCCTTCTAGTTCTTCACTAGTGGCAGAAATTTCTGGTATTGATATTTTCACTTTTGGTGTTTTAAGTTCAACATCAGCTTTTAAATCAGGAACAGCTGGAGCTTTTCCTTTCAACCCTAGTGAGACGGGTGCAGGTTTTGGAATTTCTACGTTTGGAATGGAAACGGACACATCTCCGGACAAATTTGCAGGTGTAAGCTCTGGTAGAGAAAGTTCAATTTTAGCATCATTAATACTACTTGCTACTGTTCCAAGTTTTGCTTCAATTTCCGGTGCTGATGGTAAATTGGCATCAACATTTAAATCTCCTGTTTTTATTTCAACGGTTGGTAAATCCCCTTCAATAGACATTTGAGGAAGAGCTGCATTTAGTTGTACATCCGGTATATTTTCTTTGAGCTCAGCAGTAACTGAAGATAAATCTGGACTTTGAATATCCACATTTAAACTGGCACTAGGAATTTCAGGTTTGGGAGCCTTTCCTTTTAATCCAAATTTGGGCATTTTCAATCCCTTCAATCCAAATCCAGTTCCAGACTTTCCACCTTTCAATCCAGATGCATCAATAGAAATTTCACCAGAAGGTAGTTCAACTTCTGGTCCCTTCACTTTTACATCTACGTCTGGAACATTGACATTTAGTTCTGGAGCTTTAATGTCCAGCTCAATTTGTGGCATTTCACCGGAGGGCAATTCAATATTGGCACTTGGCATTTCTCCCTCGACAGTTAAATTTGGTGTATTGATTTCTGCAGACATTTCTGGTATTTTCACATCTCCTGAAATTTCAGCCTTTTGTTTTCCATGTTTGAAAAATCCAGGGATTTTTATATGTTTCAAATCAAATCCATGTGATTTTCCATGTGGTGCTTTTATTGACAGGTCAGCGGATGGAGCATCCACATTGACGTTGACATCCGACACGGCTCCTTCTACATTTAAATCTATTTCTGGTTTGGGTGCTTTTACTGTGAGAGAAGGATCACTAATTTCCATGTTGAGAGAGGGGACGGAAATTTCAGCGGAAATTTCTCCTTCTGGTAATTTAGGTTTCTGGAGACTAAAATCAAGCTCTGGCATATCTACAGATGGTAAGTTGACCTTGACTTGTGGTTTGTCCATGGATACAGCAGCATCAACTTTTGGCATATCTACATTTATATCCATTGATGGTTTCTCCATATCAAGTGAGACTTGTGGAATTTCACCGGATACTTGTAATTTTGGTGATTTTAAATTTACATCTGGGATTTCCACTTCCATATCAGGAGTATCGATACTCAATTTGGGTGATTTCCCTTTAAAAAAGCTCTTGATTTTCCCCTTTACTCCACCACTAGAAACATCCTTGTCCATGTCCACATCAATATCCGGAAGGCTGGCTGATGCATTAACATTTACCTCTGGCATTTTCCCCTTGACGCTCAAATCTCCTGTTTTCTTATTCCCTTTGATACTGATTTTGGGCATTTTCCCTTTCAAATTCAATCCACCACCTGGCACTTTTACACCACCTCCAACACTTGGAACTTCTCCACCCACACCAACATTTACATCTGGAATTTCCATATTAAGCTCGGGTTTCTCAAGTGACATTGACATTGAGGGTAGAGTTGGTGCTTCAACATGAAGATCACTTGAAATTTTTGGAATTTCTCCAGCAATAGTCACTGATGGTTTTTCAATTTCTAATTTCCCATCCATTCCTTCTATAGTTGCAGAGATGTTGGGTAATTCAACTTTGGGGGTTTTAATTTCAATATCAGCAGTAGTGGGAATTTCTGGTTTTGGGACTTTTACATCAACATCAACATCAAGATTGGGTAAATCCATTGATAATTTTGGTGTTGAAATACTGCCTTGTTTATTTATGGAAACTTTTGGCATTTGAATTTCCGGTACTTCTGATTTCAGTTCAACCTGAGGTAATTTGGCCTGAGCATTAACAGAAATATCTGGAAGATTACCTTCCATTTGAACTTTAGGGATTTCTCCAGCAATTGAAACAGTGGGTAATTCCACCTTGACATCATCCACCTTCAAATCCCCATCAGGAATGTCCACATCAACTTTTGGAACCGCAACTTTCACTTTTGGAGTCTTGCCTTTAATACTAAGATCTGGGAATTTCCCTTTGAGAGAAAAGTCTGAGAATTTTCCTTTCTTGGCCTTAACGTCCACACTGGGAAGAGAAATATCTCCTTCAATATTGACAGAAGCATCAACTTCTGGTACTGGAACTGAACCTGAAACTTTACCCATGTCCATTTCAATATCCGGAATGTTAACAGCAACTTCTCCAGATGGGGTTGAAATGTCCAGTGAAGCGTCTGGAATTGGAATGTTCACATTCATATCTGCATCTCCAGTACTGATATCTAATTTCTTACTACTCTTTTTGAAGAGGGAAGGCATTTTAATATTTTTCAAATCAAATCCCCCATGATGATGATGGTGTTTCCCAGATTTCCCGGTAGAAATGTCCACATCTGGAATTTCAACGGTGGCATCAAGAGTAGGAAGACTGGCTGAAATTTCCCCAGATATTTCCGGTACATTTGGTACATTCACATTAAGTTCAGGGGCTGGAATTTTTGGAATTTTTGGAATTTTAACATCAATGGAAGCATCACCACTCTTTTTATCCATGGATAATTTTGGAGCTTTTACATCTACGTTTAATTTTAAGTCTGCACCAGCTGAGGCTTCTGGCATTTCTGGAAGATTAACATTTAAATCCATGTTGGGGGATGAGAGTTTTACTTCTTTATCAAGGGAAACTGAAGGGGCTTTTCCTTTCTTGAATTTGCCCATTTTCCCTTTTACATCCAGTTTTGGAGCACTGACGTCCACTTTCATATCTGGTACATTAACATTAACACCCCCTTCAACGGATGGAAGGTCAACAGTCATATTTTCTTTTGGGATTTGAACTTCTGGAACAGACATTTCAACATTTGGTGTGGAGACGGAGACAGATCCAGATGGGATTACAAGGGAAATATCCTTATCGGGCATGTGCATGTCACTGGTATTTTCGAAGGAATAAGTTTGTTTACTGGATCCAAATTTGGGAAGTTTCAAGTGTGGCATGTGAAAGCCTGAGGATTTTTTACTGGATTTTGATGGGGTAGTTGTTGTTGTTAAGTCATCATCCATTGAAATTGCCATACTTCCCATATCTACATTGATTGAAGCATCTCCTCCTGAAATATTTGGTTTTTTCACTGACAAATTCAAAGTTTCATCAACATTTTCTATAGTGGGCATTTTGACTGAGGGAAGTTCTACCGAACCAGAACCAGAACCAGAACCGGAACCCGTAATATTCAGTTCAATATCCTCTTTACTGCCTTTCTTTGATTTTTCTTTGGTTTCCTTTTCAGCATGATGATCCTTTTCTTTATCATCCTTATCTTTATGATGATGTCCACGGAAATTGAGACTCACATCTGGAAAATTGATTCCAAATTTACCAAAGCGAGATTTTTCACCCCCTTCCACACTTGCCTCTTTCTCACTCTTTTTATTCTTTTCTTTCTCCTCTTTATGTTTTTGACTCTTGGATGACTTTTTCATACCCTTTCCCTCTACATCCATTTCAAGGGTAGGAATTCCCATGTCAATTTCTACATGAGGAGGACTTGGCATTTTCCCTTCTATAGAAATATCCCCTCCAATTTTTGGAATTTTAACTTCCATTGGCTCAATTTCCAGGACAGCAGCCGCATTACCACCACCTCCTCTTCCTCCTCTGGAATCAACTTCATCATGTTCCATTTGAAGATTTGTGGACATTTTAATGACGGGTGAAATGGCTTCAACTGGTATTTGGACTTGACCACTCTTGGTTACATTTGAGGATTTAACTTTGGCTCTAGGGACAGCTTCTGGCTTGATTTCTGATGAGACAATGGCATCTTTTTCTATCTGTGGGGAATCTACTTGATCTGTAGCCTTTCCTTTGCCTTTACCCCCACCATCCAAGGAGACAGACATGGACGGCATAGTTGGTAATTTAACTTTCCAATTGAAATGCTTCTTATGAGGTGAAGACGATGGAGAAGTGGAAGAAGATGAATCCTTTGCTTCCTCTTGCTTGGGGACAGCCTCAGGAGGATTTTTCTTTGAAGGAGAGGACGGAGAAGCAGAAGACTTCTCCTTCGTCTCATTGGCACTCTTGACAATCGTTAATGGTACTTCAGGTCCTTTTAAACTATTTAATTTTCTCTTTCCTTGGTCCACTTTAAGATCCAAGTGCCTTTTTCCCACCTGAAATTTATTCATTATTTAATACTCATTAATTACATAAATAAATAAATATGTTGACATAAGACATTAATACAGGTAAATACACAGCTCACAGTAAATAACAGATAATAGGTAATAGGGTTAATTTTTATGTGTACACAGTACATTGTACATGCAGAATGCAGACTTTGGTGTAAGTTCAATATTATTCAAGCTATATTATGGTGTTCTTCTAACTTCTAACCACTAACCATATACTTGAAAATTTTCTTGTGATATTTTTGAATTGCTTGTTGTTTTATTGCAAATTTCTTCATGTTCATTTTGGACATGCAAATGTATATAGTATATACATAAAATATAAAATACAAAATACGCTAAACCCTAGACCTTAGATTCTAGGTATAGGATAAGATCATGTCTAGTGAATGGAAAAATATTCTGTAAGTTTTCTTGTACATGACATGGGAAGAAGAAGAACAAGAAGACGACGAAGAATCGGTATTTGATATTTGATTCTCTGTGAAATCTGCATCATGTAGTCAAGGGAGAGAATCTTTTAATAGTTAGTTAGCGGAAAAGTAGCTCTAGGTGATAATAAATAATAAGAAGATGAACTGACTGACTAGCTGAATGATAGATAGACAGATTGGAATTGTTAATTTGAAAAAAAGAGTGTATACGTACAAAAGTAGCACATGGACATACAACATATAGATAGATAGATGGACAGATAGATAGATGTACAATGTACAATGTACAGCTGTAGCTTGTATTTTATAATGTACGTTGTACATGCATAAAATTCTTTGTGTGATGTCAAGTGCATGCATTCAAGTGTGTAGACTGTAGAATGTAGACTGTATGTAGTTAGATGGAAATAATATATATTATGTAGTCGTACGTAGGAGCAGATTAATTGCAACTGTCTATATTCTATAGTTTTCTAAGATAATATTATTGTCTGTTGTCTTACAGCACTTTTTACAGTGAACAGTGAATTGCACAGACTACTACTACTATTATAATCTAAACTTTTTCATTGAATATACTGAATCTACATAATATATATTTCTGCATATTTACTACATGTACATGTGTATCTATAGTATCTAGTATCTACTGTGTACTCTGTATGTATATTGAATTGTAATATCATGGTTGTAATACATATGTGTGTGTGTACATTTACCTTTCGTAAGTCATCAATAGATTGACTTTTGAAAAAAGGATGGCACACCCGTTCTAAAGTAGAGGTATTGATAGAACCACCAACACCGCCGCTTGGCATAGAAACTCCTGGGCTTGACACAAGAAGAATTCCTTTGT
This sequence comes from Sminthurinus aureus, assembly GCA_034698265.1. Taxonomy (NCBI): domain Eukaryota; kingdom Metazoa; phylum Arthropoda; class Collembola; order Symphypleona; family Katiannidae; genus Sminthurinus; species Sminthurinus aureus. Next base: position 24,418 of record JAQGBH010000952.1, on the reverse strand, counting down.
GAAATGAATTATCCGGCAAGCGCGACATGTCGAGTTCAACTTCATAAGGTGAAGCATAGCTCAAAAGAGTGATGGCATCCTCCAACTAGGAAAATCGTGTATAACATAATATTATTATACTTTGTACTTGTCACTTGTGAGAAAAATGCTTAGAATAATTTGATCATTTGAGGTTAAATTGAAACATATTATTGTTTAAATTAAAAATTAAACTTACCACCATGTTCTTGAAAGAACAAGTCATGGAAATAATTTGATCCCCTATGAAAAAATTAGACAGAGAAAAAATATATTATTATAAAAAGATTTAAATTTTACATATCTCCAGACTCTAGACTTAGGATTCTAGATTCTAGACCAGACATTATTACACACCAAAAAGAATGCAGCCATGTCACAATTATCTAAATTAGTGCATCGTGATTAATTGTGAATGGTGAAAGAGTGAAAGGTAGACAAAAAAAGTATTGTCTGAATAACAGTGATAAAAAAACTGGAAAATGAGGAGCATGGAAATCTTTTTTGGTACTTTTTTCACTCAGTCTCAAATCTCGAATCTGGAATACTTTTGTTCTTGTTCTATTGTATAATATTGTATACATTTTAAATTGTAATGCAATGTTTAATGTACCTGGAAGAATGCATTTAGATTCAGCGGCTGGACCTCGTTGCATTACATCTTTGACGTAGATCCCGTCTCTCATATTTCCAACGATGTTGAATCCCAATCCAGTGAAGTCGTGGCCTTTCAGACTCACATTGTATTGTAATGGCTCCTAAAAGCAGAATGAATATATAATAATAAAATTAAAAAAATCGTCTAGTTTCATCTCCTTTTTTCTTTATCGCCCGTCACTTCATGTACAGAAAAGTACATAAGAACCACCAAGAACACACATTGTTTCTTTTTCTGACTTCCATCGTCACGATATTCATATTAACTTTATAATACATATGTTGAGTTGAGAGGGTGCCTACCCATATCAAATAAATATTCTATTCTATAATATATTATATATGTTAGTAGTGTGTTTATTAGTCCAACTCTTTACTCTCAACTTTTTACACATCATCACATGCACAATGTACAATGTATTTTAAACGATATAATAATATATTATGGACCTAACTAAATAGTTTTAAATCATGTATACATATTTATTTTTATATCTGTATTCTATTGTTACATATATTCTATGTACATATATTGTACAAAGAGTGGTGATATTATTGATGACAGGAGAACAAAACTCTCCAATTAGTAGCTATTATTCTCAATCTATAATTTCAGCGAGCAATTAAGAATACCTACAACCTAGAAAATAGGTACAAAAAAATGTATTCAGGTCTAGGAAGTATCAAGATGATAAAGTGTACTAAGTACATAATATACATGATACATTGATACATGCTTCCTTCGTCCATTACCACCATAAACACATACAGACAAAAGCCAATCGTCTGTAGTCTGTAATATGGAATACATTGGAATTCCTTTACCAATGAAAGAAGAAAATTATGTATATACGTATGCATATCCATCTCCACTTTACACTCTACACCACGATTCAAGGAACACGGATCATGGATCATGGAAAAAAGGAGGAATCTTTCTTCATTTCTTTGTACAAAAAAACAAGGAATAAAACAACCCGTCAAGGAAAGCAAAGTAGTTGGAACAATGCAATAAAAAGTATCCTGCTGATGAGATCATTGGAGAAGGAAGAATAGAGAATCGAGAATCGAGACTGACCATGAAACGAAAACAGTTTTGGTTGTAAAAAAAAATTAGGCCTCCGTCTACGAAAAAGTACATGTGCGTTCATCGTTCATGCTTAAATATCTATGGACATGGATAATCTCAACGCTCCACACTCTTTGCCTTCCCTTTTGTCTTGAGTCTTGTCTCACCCTTTCAAAAAGTGTGTACTTATGGAATTTATGTTGTCCAACTTTCTTCAGCCATTAACATTAAAACTAAGTAACAAAGTACATTGCACGAGAAGCACGATGAAATTTTTGGGTTATCATTTATCGTGAAAAATTCCTTTCTCGTACATCGGACATCGTACATCTCAAAAATTTCTGGAAAGTTGAAAAAAGTAGTTTACGTTTACTAATTCTAAGTTTCATCCAAAGTATTCTGGTCTTAAACATTTTAGTATTTTTACTCAATACTTGTTTAAATGAATCAGTTGGTACAAAAATAATTTATCCATTATCATTTATCAGGTGACATAATATGGCGACGAAAAGCTTTGTTATACTTTAAAAAAGAAGATAACACTATGAAATTTGTCTCTGCACTTATATCTTTATTATTAAACTCAAAATCCAAAGTCTTAACTTCACTACGTGTTCAACATTCAAAATGTACAATATGAAAAACTACCTAAGAACTTAGAATTCACACACTGACTTTTCCTGTTGCTATTTTCCCTCCTATTTTTGCCGTATAATATAAACTATAATTTGACTTTTATGACTACAATATTTAGCTTATTTTCTTTGCATGAATGGCCGAACACTACGGAAAACGCGTTCATTCGTCCAACTAGCCCGAATTCATTCATCTTATCCATCAGTCACCATTTCTATTTGAAATTTGACACAAAAAAATCGTAAACGAATCCCCACAGATATAAAAGGGATGATTTTGATGATCCTTGTGCTTTTGAGTTGGTCATAACACTTTGCAAATCTTCATTAATTTCAAGCATTGATGCACGTACTATAAAATGAAAAGGGTTCCTACTTACACTCATAATATTAATACGTTGAAGTTGAAGGGAATCGATCCACAAAAACAGCAACAACATTATCTTTGCTACTGATTACTGATCGGTAAATATGCCGTATTAGTAAGTTGTAAGTCATATTAATAAACACCCTGAGTGTCAAACTGACAGCCGACTATCAACCACTCATAAATTAAAATATGGCAGGCTAGTTAACGTCCCTCCTTTAAAAGTAAAAAGAGCATATAAAAATACTTTTTGTACATATCCATGCAGCTGTTTCACTACCAAAAATGAAGACAAAGATCCTGTTTTTTCTCGTTAATACATCAACAGTTGAAATTTTGATCTGAAATGGTGAAAGATGAATGCTGAAGGATGTATAATATAAATAGCAAATAAGAAACAAAAATCCAGAAAACACAATAGAAGTCACGAGACATCATCCGTACATATAGAAAATAGAAAACAGAAAAATGCGTGTACTGTTTGCAATCATGATGGTTTTTCTTCTACATTCTACACATTACACATATTATACTATTGTCATTGTTAATCATGAGCAGAGTAGTTTTTCCCTCTATATTTGATATTTGACTTTTGACTTTGTATAAAAAAGCTAGTTTGTTTTGCAGAAGGAAACTGCATGCATACTATCACGTCGTAGTCATGTTATACATTGTACATGACATATTATCATTATCATATTCTAGATGTATATTCTTTGCTCTGTACATATTTAGTACTTAGCATTGGAGGACTGGACTGGAGTGAGCCATGAAATGATGGCAAATGGCAAAGTATGACTCTCTCTCCATTTTCCATCCCCGTCACCATCACCAACACCAGCCGTGTGTTAGTTTATGTAATATGTAGTTGTAGTTGAAAATAGTACAGTGAACAATTTGAATTAGACTGGGCGCAGCCCTTCCGTCTCTTTTGTTACACAAACTTCCTTTCAATCAGTTTGATTTCCGAGTTTGTAAAGTTTGTAAAATGACTTTGACTCTATACTGCATGTTACTCTAACATCTAATGTACATGACTAGACGTACAAGGTACAGGGGAAAAGGAAAAAAAGACAACATATAGGTAAATGGACAAAAGTCCGAGAACAAAATATTTGTGCGCTGTAGACTTGTACACATTCATTGGAAAAATTACTTGTATCTTCTACACATGTACAGCATATCTGCATACATAATAAATACTTACACGTACCTATATCTACTTGGGTAAAAAAATACCTTCATCCAATTCATTTCATGTTCCTTTCTCTACAAAATGTACGTGTTTGACTTGGATTCTTTTACAAAATTAAAACGTAGGCAGTGTCTCCATTCTCAATTCTCGATCAAGTAGTCGGATATGCTAACATTTAAAATGGAGACAGAAATATGTGCATATCTGATATCTGTTATTGCAAATTCACTTCACCTGTACACTATACGCTGAACAGTGCGTCTGTAGTCTGTACTCTGCATACGAGTTAGTGTGGAATGCGAGAAAAACGGACATGATATTCAAAACAACGCAAAAAAAAACATTGCCGGTGGAAAATTCTTTCAATTCTTTTAAATAGATAGAATATGAGAGTGCATGTGTATTGTGTGTTTATGAATCTGTCATTATGTACACCACAAAATTTAGCATGATCCTAAATCCTGAATCGTATAGCGATATTTACGATTCACATTTACATGAAAATACACAAAGTTGCGTAGATCGAGTCCGAGATTATGTTTTACCTACAACTTACTACCTATCTGTACTCGGCTTGATCATTTGACTTTAGATGTAATTATTATGCATCAAATAAATAAAAAACACACAAGCGTGCATACCGCATACCATAATAATAATAATACACACACATCTATATAATCTATATAATATATACCGTGTACTGTGACTATATTCTATAATTGACTGATAGTGAATATGTCATTTTCATTCCGTGCTGTTTTGAGCTTGGAGCTTTGAGTTTTGACTTTGTGGAAAATGAAAAGTGAACTAAAACATGTGTGACTTTTGTACCTTTTTTGCCTTTGGTATCTGCACTTTGTTGACTGTACACATTTGAATTTACAACAGACGTAGTGGTATTTGATATTTGGTATTTGGTGTTCGGTCAAATGAGCTTTAATACTTATCAGTCCAAAGTCAAAAATAAATAAATTACTGGTTACATAATACTTTATACAACAAAGCCTCATTTTACCGTCAACCGTAGACCATATGTGCAAACACACACATTTATACGTGCATGGTGCATGCATATCTGTATTGCATATTATACCCTTTACAATGTACAATAGTCACAAGGGACTTTGCACGGAAAATTCGTTCATTCGTTCCTCTCTTTTTTGTATTGATTCCGTTTTTTTGATTGACCATTTTCATCTGCATGTACAATGTACATTGTAGATTGTAGATACTTTGCTGAGGTATTTGTACATTTGTATTCACTAAATCCTATTCATGTTATTTAAATGATTTTTGGTTGATGAAATTAAATTTTAGATTAAACAAATGTGTTGTTCCTGTTTTTATTTATTTATTTATTCCATCACATCGATAAAGTATTTCATAGGTAATCTGTATGTTCAATGTACAATTTTAAATTGTACAATGTACAGTTCACAGTACAAAGTATTTAGTCTTTGTATAATTTTTTGAATAGCTTTTAGTAATTTCATGCTGCAGCTATCTGTATACAATATATACAAAAATTATACAAGTTATACAAAGATTGAACCTTTTATTACTCTTTTTTTTGTCCAAATTTGCAGGTATGATAAAACTTGATTTACAATACTGATCTAGAATTTCTTGTTCGTACGCTCTTTCATCTTTTCATCTCTCTCATCAACAAACCAAGCCAAACCAAATCAAATCAAACCAAGATAAGTGTATAACTATACCATATATAATACAAGTACGCAGTATCATTCAATTACAAAATGAATTGCGTGTCATGCCTCTACATTCTACATATTATACTACTACTACTACTGCCTTGACTCTTGTCTCATCTACTTTCTATAATATGTCTTTCTCCATTCTTCCGTCCGTCTGTAAATTGTACACAGAGATACAAAATGTCTATTACACGAAACACGAATCCGACCGGTGAATTGGATTGGATTGGATCTGGATTGAAGTGGCAAAAGTGCTCATTATACTCATTACTCATTACACACAAAGAAAAGTTGAAGTTAAACGACGCTGCAATCATTTTGTACACAAACACATAAAAAAATTCACACCTATTTACTTGGTTTGACAACGTTTAAGAGTTTAAGAAATTGATGGCGGTTGTTACTCTGCATAGTATAAGTATGATACATGATATACATATTGTGGTGGGGAATATCAATTTAACAAACCAAAGTTCAAACCATGTGTAAATCACAGGTTTATTCAATGCAGTTCTAGACTGTGTGTAGTGAGTAGTGAGTACTGTGTCTCTTTGTAGGAATATTATACGGCAAAAGTTATTCAATTTGATTCAAGATTGAAGGTCATGACCACAAATTATTAGGAATTGTGGATTGTGGAGTACATGAATATTGAAAAGTGCTTAATTTTGACATGAAATCGGAAATCATAAAACACACAATATTATAGTATTCAGATGATCATGAAGATATTTCATTGGATTGAAATGTGAACAGTGAACAGCTAAATGCACAATACATCACAGAGATTCAGATATAATATTATAGATGGTAGAATGGAACAGAATGATGATGGTTCCAAAACTAAACTAGGTACGAGGTTCGTATGCTGTATTTTGTATGTACATTTCATTGTCTTGATTCTTGCTATTCCGTGATGCATTCGACCTCTCATCCTTTTCTCTGTCATATTATGCGTTTGAAATATGAACATGTCATAAATCATATTCTAATTGAACCAGCAGAGTCAAGATCCATTTATAGTTTTTCAAGCGTGGTAACAATTTTTTTGATTAAATGACTGGTAGACGCATAAAAATAAATGTGTTTTTATTTTTTCACACTCATGTGTATATCGTATACTGTAAAACGTGTAACGTACAACTGATTCTAAATTTTCCTTATTATCATCGGCCATATTAATAAGGAATAAAAATTGAATAATTCTGTTACAGCAGCAGGTACTTTACGTCCATATTCTATATTTTATGTGTTCAGTATTATTTATTATTTATAAAACACATCCATGAACAATGAACAGTGAACAGGGATAACTTGAGCACAAATTCTTACTGACGACTAATGTCTCTACAATACTACTTGAGACTTGAGACTAAGGATATCTTCTGTATTTAATAAGTTTTAGCTTGAAACCTGGACGTAGCATTAAATATTACTCATGAATTTGAAGGCGATCAGTATCTAGATACTAGATGCTAGATACTACTATTTCGACAACTTTTGAAACTTTTGAGTTCCTCATCTCTCTCGACTCTCGACTGTCGATGAATATCTTGCTCCCTGTTGTCATAAACTCGGGATTTTTTAACATTTTTCACAAACTGTTATGTCACATGTACAATACTGAATACAGTACAGACTACAGACACAGTTAACAAGGAGAGAAAAAATGGAAAAATCATTCAATTGTGAAACCTCAAAGTTATTTCATCTAGTGCCTAGTGTGCACTACACATTCATATAGCATACAAGATGTTCAAAAATTATGGAAGTAACTTTAAAGCTCTACATTTTCCACACAATTCAAGATTTAGTATTCAGTGTAATTGTTTAGGAAATATAGAATAATATAAATGCATTTTTGAGCACCCTGTAGATTGTAGATGACATGAAATCGTTTCATATCATGTCACTTCATATGTTTGCTTAAAAATGCAGTTGCAGTTAGTTGGTTCAGTTGGTGCAGTTAGATTCCACTCTTCGTCCATTCTTGTTTTCAACAGCGGAGAACCACTTCCTTTCCACCGTTGCACTGATCAATGATCATACGTCAATTCATCGAGAATTTTTGCGTTTGTAGATATCCATATGAGAAATGAGAAAATGAAATGAAGAATAAATACACAATGTACTATTTTTTTTCTCTATGTTCTCTGTTGAGATGAGCTCAGGCCTCTATTCTAGCTTCTAGCTTCTCAACATTCTACGGTTGACGTTCTGACGCTCTGTGGTCTGCTTTCATGGTGATTTCTACATTTTTTGGATATAATTCAAAGAGAGTAGAGTAGTCAATTTTTCCATTTCCAATTTTTAAAATCCCTGGGGACTTTTCTCTGTCAAAATTTAGATGAGGTTAAAAAGCATAGGCATAATATTTCAAATTTCAATCAAACATTTTTCTGCTTGCTCCTCTTTATCTTTCATTTTATTCGAGCAGATACAGTAGATTGAGATCTAGATGAAGAATTTTTCTTACTTGTAATTCAAAAATTACAGGTGTTGTTGTGTATAAACAGACAAAAATAATGTATGGGCTATGCTACATGTACAATGTACAATGTAGAATACTCGAGACTCGAGTATTTAGTTTGCTACAAATGTAAAATATGAGACATATTTATGCTTATCTTTTTGACTTGACTTGACTTCCCTGTCGTCAATATAATAGAATAAAATAAAGATGATCATGAAGACAGAGATGAAGATGAAGTGAAGACAAAGCGTCTCACCGTCTGTACAATATAGAATATGGATTATGGATTATGTGCTTCACATCTCTGTCTGTTTCTAGTTTCTAGTCTCTAGTCTGTGTACATCAACAATCCACATGGTTTGTTTTTTTCTGTGATGTGCATTCAAAAACCAAGATTCAAGATTCTATGAATGAACGTGAAAATGTTCAGAGAGAAAGAAAGAGAGAGAGAGAGAGGAAGAAAAAAAATGAGCCTTCTCATGAATAAACTAGCTTCATAGTCCATAGTGCATACTCCATACAAATAAAAGTACATTGTACATGTATAAAAAAAGAGTAAATTGAAGAGTGTCTACCGCAGAGCATTTTTTGTCTAAAGCCAAAAACCAAGCCAAAGTCGACTGACTGACTGGCTACATCTTCTTCTTCTTCTTATATAAACAATCCACAAAATAATAAGCTACCTCTGCTCTATACTATACCTGTAAGGAGAAGACTGCAGTCTGTAGTCTGTAGTCATAATTTGAAGAGACGCATATCATCATATAAACAGAGGAAGACAAATAAACAGGTGCCTAACCTGTTGACCTGCATATCTATCGCCGATGGAGTGACCCTTATCTCGTCAATATACAATATACACACATGAATAGCATATGAATATGAATATGAGCACACAGCACACACAACAGAGAACACATACCTACGTGGAAGAAGAGAAACGACATACTTGCATCTTTGCATCTCTTCTGCCGCTTCTTCTATGTACATTCTATATTATCCTCATCTTTACTCTTTACTCATCTAATTCAACCTCATCTTTCCTTGTTTCTTGTGTCCATTTTACCAACATACACGATACAATACTGAATTCTTTTCTCTCTCTCTCTCTCTCTGCTACTTTTGCATTTATTTACATGTTGAACCGCGTAAACGTTTCTACATTCGTCTATATTCTACATTCTACAATCCACATCCACAATCCATAATATTCCTCCATCTTATTCCTAATTTCATCTTGTTCATTGTATATTGTATCAGTACTTGTGAATGTGTGTAATGTGTAGTGTGTACATTTTAGATTGTACATGTAGAATTTTTATTATGTTCGGCTCTGTTAAGCTCAGCTGGTAACTGGTCATTGCTCATTGGTCACTCGCTAACGAACTAACGAACCTAGAGAGCTAATTGTCTACAAGAAAAATTCAAAAATTCTCAAGATTCCCAACAGTCAAGACTCAAGACTCAAAACTCTATTCCTAAATAAGAAAGTAGTATATATTTAAATTCTATTAGAAACTCTCCCTCTGCATACAAAATACAAATTGTAATCGTAATCGTACGCATATTCAAGGAAAGGCTTTTAGTTTTAATGACTACAAAACAGTCATTGATTTTCAAGTCTTGAACTTTGAACAAATTGTAAATATCCTCTTTATCCACAATCCACAATCCAACATCCACATTGGCATTTTAAATGAAACACTAAAAATTTGAAATGTAGATAGACTTTAAATCAAACATCACAATTCACAATTCAGCATGAATATATAAAAGGAATAACAAATGACAAATGCACAATCCCCATCCGCAATCCACAAGGTAATATAATATAATATAATTCCAAACTTTTTCCGACATGAAAGGGCAGGGGAACGGCAGATGATACAGGTGTAAAAAAATGACAAAATCCTTCCTGTAGATGACAAATTCAACTAGTTGTGGCGTACATTGTACAGATTACAGATTGCAGAGCTATGATAACGTTTAATGTTTTAATATTTAATGTGCTTTAGATTTTATAGCATAACAGTATTTCATACATGAGTGTCTGTTGTTGTCTGTTGGTTGTTGCCTACTGTCTGTAGTCTGTACAATTTTAGATAACTTTTATCCTCTATCTTTTATCTACTTGTAATTTTTTTATGACATTCCTTTTTTCTTGTGATCACTTGATTCTTGAATCTTTATTCTTGATATTACGTACGATACAGTAAAAAATGGCACTCGTCTCGTCTCGTCCTGAAAGAGGCTCGACATAATATCTGTATAATTATATGCCGTACAAAGATTAAGTACGTGCGTATGTACACTATACGTTCTGCATTCTACTCACCGACAGTAAACTGTACACTGTACACGGTACGCGTTACACGTACATCGCTGCAAGTTTTTTCATATTTGTAAAATTTACAGAAGAAACAGAATGCAAAAAAAATGAGTACCGAGTGAAATGATGAGTGTTGAGTGTTGAGCTTTGAGTGTGTTATCCGTACGTCAAATGTCATATTTCATATAGCATGATGCAAAAACAAAAAGTGTGGAGTGAAACTGCACAAGGAATGTACAATGTACATTGTACATTGTATACGGAAATCATGGATAGTGGATAGTTCATTAAATTGTAATGACTTGTACGCTCTTCACTCTTCATTCTTCACACACATATAAAACACCTTTTGCACTACTAAGATATATAGTAAAATGTGACGGCGGTTTGAGGAGGAAACGTGCATCTTCTTCTCGTATTATGAATGAATGAAGGAAGGAAGGAATGAATGAATGGATGAAAATCAGATGGTGTTCAAGTGTGAGCTTCCCATCTTCAGAATTCTTGTGTATACATCAACATTGAAGATGCATATGTGTAAAGTACATGCATACTTTTTGGTTTTTGTACTATGAGCTCTGAGCTGTCTTTAGTTTTTAGTTGTACTGCTATAGTACTTAACAGATAATATTATGATCATTGATCATGTATGTGTAAAAATGAGTGAACGTGTGATGTGACGTACGTGTTTATGATACATTTCTATACGTACAATGTACAGCGTACAGTGTTTGAAACGTCTATATTCTATAGATTATCGGCATCGGTAAACGTTCTACACGTAGACAAAATAAAGTGTGTATCATATTTTTATTGTATTTTCAATTTTACGTGCTATGGACTCTCCTCGTTCCTCAAATTCTACAAACTCTGAATGAAGATTGGATTTGTAATTTGTACCAACACTTTTCTTTTACAGTATTCAGTGAAACAACATTTCCTTACAGTTTACAGTACATCCATACCGATTGCACAAAGTAATATGTAAAATACATAAAAGTGTGTGCATACTGTACAATGTACAATTTATGTATATATGCAATTTAATATACAGAGCACACACTTGACTCAAGACTCAAGACTCAATTGTGAATTGTGAATTGAACGAGTGAGAATGGAGGATTTTTCTAGCAAATCATGACTAATTTGTGCAAATATTAATTTCTTGTCCATGAAAAGCAAATAAAGGCAGAAGTCAAAGGAGTCACCTGATAATTGGCGACTAATACTTTATTGCGCTTCATTCACATCCATGTTCAATGTACATTGTACATTCACATGTAGATATTTGTATTTGTACTGCATTGATTAAGGTAAACATTAAACGTGGAAATTTCAACAAACATTTCTTGATTATCACGTCCACTATCTCCAAGCCCATCTACATAATATATTATATTAATGTCTATATATTTTATTGTTCAATCATTTTCAGTTTTCACTACACTCTACACTGTTGTAAATATCTATGTTATGGCCCACTGAACGAGTAATTAGAAATTAGCATGTATGCATATTGCAAATTGTACATTGTAAATTCCTTTGGATTTAAAATGTTTAGTCAAATTTCCAAAAGCATTTTTGACTCCTGTCATAAATATGACTTTGTGTCTGCTGTATACTGTATACATGATATACGTATAGTTTTCTGCCTCGTATAAAATTAGGAATTTACCCCACGTACGCTTTTCATTTGATGTCACATCTAATTCTGACTTGTTCTGAATATTTCATGTCAGACTTTTTAATTCTGAATTCTGAATTTTGACCATTTGAAAAATATGAATGAAATCATTTCTATTTCGGCATATTATGGAAATGAATATAAACTGTCCACTGTCCACTGTACTCTCTTGTGTATGGAATATGGAATATAGAATATGGACTATAGATCAAAATATAAAACCAAGGTGTAGCAATAAAATGAATAAGCTTCAAATGTTTTTCACTTTTACTCAATACTCAATGCTCAATGAACCAACTTGTAGATTCTTGAAAGGAAATAATAAAACTGTCTGGGACGAATACTATTGTAAATTGTAAAATTCTGAAGGAGCATAATAGAGACGGTAAAGACTAAAGACTACAAGACGAAGAACGACGAGGGTAAAAAAGAAGAGAGTCGTGACAGAGAATGTCAAAAATTAAAAGCTGCATGATGCTCATCAGGGAACATATGTACTCTCAAAAAGCTCTGAGGTCATTCATAATCCATAATCCATAAGATTGAAACTTTGAAACCTTGAAATTTAAAATACCTGTGATCTTGTACATTGTACAACATTTTATATTGGACGTTGGACGTGTTATACATGTAGTTTATAGTGTGAGGAATGTGTAAAAATGAAAAGTAATTGAAACAGAAAGTCTCTTCTTGTCTAATCAATATGAATACGAATACGAATAGAAACATGAATATGAATGAGTCAGTATTTTTTAAAAAGAATGGAATCATCATGTATGTGGATTTTCAATTACATCAGCACTTTGAACATCTTTGCAAATGTCAGATGACCGAATATCTATAATCCATATTTCCATAATACTTTGCTCTACCTCAAACCTCAAACCTCCAACTTTCAACGTCTCTACAATTCCTAGAATTTTACCACTGAAAATTGAAAGGATCCATCTTTTCCCCTTAAACTCAATAATTATAACACTACTGTCTACTGTCTACCTGTTGAACATGATATCATTAAAATTTTCTGTAAATTCTCTCTCTAAATAAAAATAACTACAACTCCAAATTCCAAATGTATACATCTAAATACCTTGCTCCATACTCCTTGTAATTCCTTGTACTTTATACTCCTCAAGCGCAAATACAGGTAGAATTTAGATTGACAAGTGTTGCCCACCCATTCCGTTTCTTGCAGGTCATGTCACGGTGGAAATACTTTGTGAGTGTTGAATGGAATAGAAGCAGATAGTTGCAAATTGTAAACCGAGTCGTACAAAGTACAAGTCATAAAGAATACAACTGTGTATTGTGTATTCATTATTTGTATCAGCCAAATACATGTGCTACAAGCTGTATGTTATTAGTTGTTAGAAATGTAAATGTAACTACTTTTACCATTGTGATTAATTCTCTACGTTTCTCAAAGGTTTAATCAGTTACGTCCTCATTATCATTTTAAATAACATGGCAGAGCGTAATATTTATTTATTTCATTGATATTCATTTTGATTTAGATAATCAATAATCAGTAATCAGCTGATATGCATTTTATGCATGTATCGATCGATTTATAATATTATTGCGCAACAATGTATTAGACACTAGACTCATGTAACAGAGGACAGAACCCATCAATGATAAACCATCAGCTTTGTACACAGGGGAATGATAAAAGTAAATAATTCTGATTGAGAAATACGTACAATTTAAATATTCAATATTCAATTCAGTATCGCATAGTAAATAGTAGACGACATGAAAAAATTTTCTCAGATTAACATTTAGCACGTAACATTCTTTTTTTCGCCAATGACAAATTCTACTCTAAATAGATAAGTGACTAAATAATTATTAAGACGGAGGAAGGATATTGTCTCAAGTCTCAAATAAATATATGAAAAATGATACATTATATTTTATACTGTATTCTTGGAAAACCAGTAGCGTTTTTACTCTAAAATAAAATTAACCTCTTGGGAAAAATACAAAAATGTATCTTACAGGCAAATTTTTCATTTCCCAGGGTCAAGACTCAAGACTGTAGTAGGCCTAAAGCATGTACTTTGTACATTTTACACATTATAGATGTATAAGTAAGTAAATTTCTCCAAGCGATTGAACGTTATTCAAACATTTACTCAAGACTCAAGAGAAAAATGTCAATAAAGATCATAAGGAAGGACAAGAAATTGAAATATGGGAGCTCAATTAAAACTTTTCGAGTATTGAATTAGTTGTAGAGTAGGAAACTTTAGTGTGTGTGTGCCTTGGTATTTGTGTGTTTGTATTACGGCAAAGATTAATCAGTGAACAACAAAATTTGAAAGGCGTTTCAGCTTTCAACTCCCGTCTTCTCTATTATTATCCTTGATCAATCAACCATCAACCATATTCAACATTCAACCACATTCCTTTTTAATTGCAATAAATGATAAAGTACCATGATATTCCTATGTATTACATGGAAAATGGAGATTAACGCCAATTGAATTTATCCTGTGTTTCATGGCAACGATCAACATGACAAGCATTAAAGACAAAATACAAAATACACAGGAATTTACAGAAGAACAAATATTACGAGGAATAAGAATACACATACCTAAAACGTACAATGTACAAGCTAACAGCTACGAGTAATGGACCATACTTGTATGATAGAAAAAAAGAGGGTGGTAACGGATAAGTAAGAGATCAATGTGTGAACTAAGTGAATTTTCCACAAGAGGAAGATACGAAAATTACGGTAGTGAACTTGTCTACTATCTACTGCCTACAAAAAAATGCCCGTTTGTACTCTTTACTCTGTACACATAGCTTGATCTGTGATTACTCTTGCTTTCCAAACTACCTCTTTATGCCACGAGATTATCTGTGAGGATTTTTCATATCTTGATGAAGATGAAATTGATACGTTTTCTGTGTTGTGTAGTGATGCATTACATATGCATGATTCCCTATTCTATATTCTGTATTCTATATTACAGAATTTCTGTAATACATAGAACGTAGACCATGGGCATAATATAATATTTATTTATTTACTTTTGAATTTATTGGTATTACCTGAAGTACACTATCATCGAGAGCTTTCCTCGAATTCCGATTGAAGAGGAAATTGAATGGACCCCACGGCATTGACTGTTGCTCCTTCCTAAGTCTCTCTTGCTCAGTTGATGGAGGAACCTGCGTATGAAAATGAACATGAATATAAATGGAATAGTCAGTTAAATCATGTAAGTTTTTCCAGAAGCATTTTATACATCATATAATATATATACCTCATAGCAAATATTATGTATCACACTGTATTACTGTGTTTATACAGTGTTTACTGTATACTCTACACTCTACACTGTATACTGTACAGATTATGGACAATCATCAGACAATGATAAATTACAACAACGACTTTCTCCAATTACTTTCTCAAGGACTTCAATCAGAGACATAGGCACACAAACAGCGAACAGAGAATTCGACAGAGAGAATCCTCTATCAAATATTACTGCATTTCATTGCATCTCTTAACTCTCATCTCTCAACTAATGCCTAATGAAAATTCTGTGCACTGTCCATTCTACAGATTTTAAATGTGAGTGAGCGCATTCACATAAAAGATGTGCGTGTATGTACTGTGTACTTATCTATTATGTATATTGAAAGAAGATGAATTTATCATGTATTGTATTGTATTTTCTTCTCATATCTTGTACAAATCCACTATTTATTATTTATTAGTACTATGTGATTCTTTGTGCGTTGTACGTTGTACATTGTACATTTTAAATTTTATGCATGCACCTGCATCTCTACAGGACGACTCATCTATCTAAAATCAGTATACAGATACTGTACACATTATACACAGAATGACAAATTTTTGTCCAACGTAACAGAGTCATAACCATTATTATTATTAGTATTATTACCATACTGTCTAAAATGGAGTGTGCTTCAAAGTGCATTCTCAAAAATTGAAAGAATAAGCCTAGAACCCAGAACCTAAAGTTTATGATTTACCATTTACCATCTCTTTGTGCATTTTGAGAGATACGTGAGAGATGAAAGATGGATGGCAAATTTATGAATTCAATATTCAATACGACTAAATCTAAAATCTACGCACTCTACACAGAACAGTAGACCGCGTGCTGCACACTCCACACCGCATACTGTATAC
Source organism: Sminthurinus aureus (assembly GCA_034698265.1). Lineage (NCBI taxonomy): Eukaryota > Metazoa > Arthropoda > Collembola > Symphypleona > Katiannidae > Sminthurinus > Sminthurinus aureus. Next base: position 8,090 of record JAQGBH010000952.1, on the reverse strand, counting down.
AAGTTGAACGATGAAATACCAAAAACATTCATATAAATAAAATAAAACATTTATCTGCATATTTACACACTGTAAGAAAGTCTACTTGTCAATCTCTTATTGTGCCATGTACTATATACTGTACAATGTAGTACGTAGTACGCTGATACGGTGGAGAGTAGACGGTAGACAGCATACACACGAAATGTTATTAATAACAATAAAAATCAAGGAGTGAGAACGAAGAATCGGCATCGGCATCCACATCCACATCGGCTCTCTCTTTCTCTTTCTCTTTCTTTTGTAGAGATATATTGACAAGAATCACATGGAGAGTTTCAAATATTTTATACACACATTTATATTTATATATACAATTATAACTTATTATTGTCGTTACAAAGTTATAGGTTACGAGTAACAAGTGAAGTGAGAGACGAGAGGCTACAAAAAAATCAATAATGGACACAAAAGTCATTGGTATTCCATCCAAGTACCAGCAGCCAGCAGTCAAATAAAGTTGGAAAAATACATACACAAGCCATAGGTAGAAGATGGAATGAAAAACTGAGAATTGAGAGATGGGATGTAGGACACACAAAAATTTTAATTGTTTTCAATCGAGAGACAAAATATATGTATACAAATGCAGTTGTGATTTGTGCAGCAAAAATTGTGCTGTACAGGTGTGTGGCGATTAAAAGTATTTGGAATTTAGAATAACTACCATTCTAATAATTATTACTATTTTTACTTTTACAAGGATAAAAATTGAAGAGGAAAATGAAAGAAAAGTCCATAATTTCTCTAGATTCTAGACTCTAGACAAGCCCTCCCTCACCATTTTTAGTTTTTTAGGATTTTTCCTCTAAAATTATGCAGCAATGAACGTAGAGATTTCAAATTTTATGCATCAAAACAGCATAATTGAAAATATTAGCTAATTTATGTGTCTGTACAGTGTACAGTGTGTACATGTATCATATTAGAGTGTAGAGTATAGATTGTGTAACGAAAACGAAGAACTTACATTGTATCCTGAGTTTCCTTCATTTGTATTTGTTCCTTCTGAAATAAAAAACAGCAAACCAAAAATTAGCCTTTTGTAGTAATACATTTACAAGTATTTACCCTTTTTACTTATTACTCATTATCATAATTGTTGGACAAACTTGTAGGTTGTTTAGAATTGTATACATGAAGATTGGACATGTATAACATAATATTTCATAGTTGATGCATTACAAATTAGAATACAAAATACAGTACAAAAAGTATCCATGAAGTAAATATCATCTCATATTTACTAAAGATGCTTGTTGAACATGAGAGTTGTGATATATGATATTTTCCCACCAAAACATTACACTACTAAATTATGTCACATGTTACTAGTTACTAGTATGTTTGTAGTTTGTACATTGTACATGTAGAATGAAGCATCAGTAATCAGTAGTAGTATCCATTTATCCATTTTCTCAAGTTTTTGTATAGCCCGTAGTACATAATAACTCTTGAATAACGACGCGATTATGTAAAGATAAATAAGGTGTAAAGCTCATCATTTTAATTTTGTGTACATGATACAAAAATGTAGCCATTATCTACCAGCCATTCAAAAGAAAGATCAAGACTTTTTTAAAATATCAAACATCATCAACAACAATGGAGCATGCGATATATGTAAATCATACATACGACTGCATGACAGTATGTGTTTCAATAATTTATACTTGTGCAAAAACTACAATGTGTGTAAAATATTATATAGAATGTCAAATGCCTATGTATGCAACATGTACTGATATTTTCGCTTATTCTTGGCCAAAAACGTAAATACAAGATAAAATTAAACCTTGTAGATACTATTTATTCATGTACAATGTGCAGCGTACATTTTATATTGTACATTCATCATGATCCTTTTGATATCAAATATATAAGTTTCAAAAAACCTACTCAGGCAATACAAAGTGACTACATATACAAATATATAAAAGTGGGGTATAATATTCTATATTGTAGTGGTCATCATATAATTGATAATATGTATAAATAGTTTTTATATAATATGCATTATAGCACGGCAAATTCCACTGATTTAAAGCTGAATGAATAATTCATGCCTGTTTTGTTCTCCCTCACACACACACACATCACACATCAGCCGGCTATAGCAAACCAACCGACATAAGTACTATATTATCCTTGTTACCTATATCTACCTATAGGTTGTACGCTATACGTGCATGCATACAATTTATGCTTGTTTGTAAACAATTTTTTTTTGTTTCTACAAGAAAATCATTCGCTTTTAACTCTCTTTAACGCCACCACTTAACTTATTATCTTTTATTTCCCTCTTCTCATTTGCATAAGTCGAATACGACGCAGTCTTCAGCCCTCTGCCTGTCTCTCTCTATCTCGATGCTTTACAATTTACTTCAAGTGAATTGTGTGTAATTGTAGATGTGCATATTTGTGCTGATGGAAAATTGAAGAAGATACTTCATACACAACAATATACAACACATTTCTAATCTGTATATAGAGTATAGGGTGTGAGGATATAGGTATAAATATATATATTGAATATTTTTCCTCATTCTCCTTTTCTTCTCTGTGAATCTCGATCCTGATAAAAATGCAAAAGTTATGAATAGGTTGTACATTGTATACATGGAATATCTGCGTTACAAGTTACTAGATAGTTACTATGTTCATTGAATACGTCAAACTTGGATGTAATATTTTATAATATGCTCCTGACTAGATGTCCAATGCATGCAGATTTCCTCCTTCTCATTCATTCAGTTGTTAATTTTAGGACGCGAGTGTCGAGTGTCATGTTTTTTTTCTTCTTGAGAAGGTTACAATGACAATCATCATCATCATCATCAGGCCAGGCAAAAGTCACAGCGGCCTAATGCCTAATTGATGAAGTTATATACTATACTATGCACTATAAACGCTTTGTAATAATCTTCAAGATGCTACATGTAGTCAACATTCAACATTCATGATCTTAGTGATAGCGGTGTAGTATGTAGTGTGATCCATTCCATTGTCGAATCTATTTGGAAAAAATATCCGAGTGTAATAATAACAAGTATCATCATCATAACAACAGCGATTCTCCAAAATGTGGGATATGGATACATATTTGCATACTATATACTATATTGTACGTATGCAGGTATGTACTGTGTATGTATGTAGATTTGACAATAATTAATTCGGTAGAAAAAATAAATATCTATACTCCACACTCTATACATTACAATTTACGATAACAGAGAACAGGGAATCAAATATCAAATTTACATCCCCAGACCAACCACTGAAAAACAAGAAGAAGAAGAATGGTAAAGGAAAGATATATAGAATTTGAAGAAGATGGAATTAATGAAAAAAAGTAGATGAAGCAGAAGAAAGTAGAGTCGTTTTAAACCTAAAGGGGGAAAGACGACAGACCACTTTTTTCTGCTCGAATTGTTCCTCATCCATACTCCATACTCCAAACTCTATACTCCACTCTCCATTCTCATTTTTAAATCTTTCCCTTTCCGTTCACATCAAAGTGAGTGAATGATGCACATGGAGATAGTCTACAGTAATCTACAATCTACATGCTAATATGCATTTTTAATGCAGTTGTTTTTACTTATCAGTGCGTGTTTCTGGTTGTTGCTAGTTGTTCCTTGGTTATGTGTACGCTGCACACGATTTTTATCCCGATCTCCACATCTACATATATTTACTTGAAGATTTTCTCCAGAAGGGACTCATTTAAAAATTGAGAGCTACTCAAAATTCCTTGCATTTTAAAATCTTTTCTCATTGTCTCACTCCACTCTCTGTCTCTGTTTCTTTCTTTCTTTCTCTCGCTCTGCCTCTTTTATGAATTGAATAACCAACAAAATTTCAACATCAACAATCAACAGCCAGCAAACAAACAAATAAATACAGCAGAATGAAACATTGTTCACATTCTTCTATATAAAAATTTAATTTTTTTCCAGGCTCGGGTCTGAGGATAGACGATTAAAAAGAAGATTAATTAGTTGACAACCTGACAATTAGTTTTATTTTCATCTGTACAGGTATTTGGTATTTTATGTACAAACGTGTAGGCACTAGGAAATGTATCCTCATCTTCTGTAGCATGTAACATGTAAGCTGCTGTAACCTGAGCGTAACAATCTACATCCTAGATCCTAGTATATTCACAGTTTACATGTAGAAATTGTTAAATTATTCCGCATCACACTCAAGTTTGACCAGAACCAGATTCAGATTCAGACAGAAACGAAACCTGAAAACCAGAATAAAGGTGGTATGGAGGATGGAGGATGGACCAAGGAGATGAGAGGGAAGTTTCTTGAGAAAGTATCCATGTGTATTACAAATCTGTGCGTATTTGTATGTGTGTTCCTGTGTATCAAGTAAGTAGTTTGAATTTTGTTGTTCTTTCTAGTTGAATCTGAATACTGAATTTCAAATTCATTCATTGTACATTGTACATTTAAATATTTATGTATGAACGTTGCTCATTGTGAACGATTATCAGACAGAGATTATCATTACATTTATTATATTTGAATGTTGGTAGAGCCAAGCGCCCTTATTATATGGTTACAGGAGTGTCACAGTAAAGGCGCTTGGATCTAATATTTAAAAGATATAAAGTTGAAAGTTAACAGTTGAGACAACTCAAGACTCAAGTCAAGTTGCAGTAGTAGTTTGCCTTGACGTTTACATTTCTCTCTTCCTAAACTCATCTGATCTGCGATGTACAATGGACAATGTACATTTTTCCTGCTTTCTGTTTCTCTATCAGAAACGGAATTTTTCTGAATTCTTATCACAGTCCAGTCCACAGACCAGGATGGTGTTACAAGTTGAACTGGACTGGAATGGAATGGAAGGGAATGAAACTGATGGATGGATGGGCTCGTACATAAAATATTTACATCCAGAATTCAAAACTACAACAAAAGTCCTGGATGGCCTTTTCTTCTGAAATATTATAAATTATAATAATTTTAACGCTAAACTCGACAGAAGTAGTCAACAGTACTTCATATAAATTCAGCACTGAACCTTCCACATTTAAATAGGAAAAGTAAAAGTGTAAAACAGCCGATACAAAAAGGTGGAGCTAAAAACTATAAATGTATTTTTACTTTAAAGTGTCCAACATTCAACGTCCAACTGTTTGATAGCTGATAGCAGTAAAATACCTTTCACTACATTGTTCCAAAGTGTATTTTGTATTTTACACGGGATAAACTTTGAGGTTTTTATCATGGTCTTTTAAATTTTATTGCTTGAGACTCGAGACATAAGCTTTGATGGCAAGTAATCGATGATACCAAATGCCGCGATATCCGTTGCTCATAATATGCATATATACATACTGATGCCAGTGATAGTTGCATTATTCTGTATGTTTAGTCAAATATTTGAAAAAAAATTTAAAGACATTATCTCTTTCAGTATATTTCACTTGTAATCTCAATTCTCAATTCTCCGGCCTATATCATGTGTCGTACATGTACTTGTAATGGTAAATAGTAAATAAATATCATTCACATAAAATTAAAAGGGGTTGTTTAGTGTTTAGTATTCATGACGAAAAGTCCGTAACATGAAAATACTTTATTATAACCCCATCTTCATATAGTTCATAGTACACATAGCATGTAGTTAAAGCTTATAGCATATAAATAATTAAAAGTCCTGTGCTTTTTAATCTTTACTACTTTGTCCCTCTCACTCTTTCTCTTCCTCTTAACTGTTATAACACGGAGTAACGTTATTTAAATATCCGAAACAAAATTCAATAGCACAAACTTACAGTCAATCACAGGAAATAACAAACGTAGGATTTTTTATATTTTTTTAAAAGAATCCTTATCTTTTCAAAATTCTAATCGGAAATGTAAAAATTTTACATTTTAGCTCTTACTTTTCAACTCATTGTGTGTACAAAGGGTCAAATGTTTTAAGGCACAGAAACAGGGATAATGTTTATTTTGTATTTTTACTGCTGCTTGTGTCTGATTTATACTTTATACATTTAAAATTTACACATGAATAAGCTCGCCTTTGCTGTTAACTTTGTTACAATAATAGTATCAGCTTTGTGATTATTTTACGATTGAAGATTGAAGAGTCAAGAGTGACGAGTGACACCAAAACAAGTAATGAAAGAAAATTAATATTAACAAAAACAATTTCGTGAGACATGACGTTAAGAGCTAAGAGCTGAAGTGTTCAGATGTCACAAGACATGTGCATAAAATGTATAGGACAAAATCAATGAGTGAATGAATGTACGAATGTCTAATCCTGTGTAACGTAAGTCATAGGCACTTATTGCTTATGTTTTGGCTTATTTTCCTTTCGATTGATTATGATGTACAAGTTTTTACTCTCTCTCTTTCCCTCTCTCTCTCTCTGCCTGTCTCTGCTTCAATACATGCATTCAATGACATTTCCATTGGGAAAAGGAAAATCACACGTTTTTGCATTGTGTGCAATGTGCAATACAGTAAATTTTAATCTATGTGGTGACTGGTGACTTATGAGCGCTGACTTAGCAGTTGGGAATACCAATTAAAAAGTTGTGTATTCTCAATTCTCACACAAATTATTTTTTATTTATATGGCTATTGTAAATTGTATTGTATTGTATCGGTTAAATAAAGATATAAGTAGTGTTTCAAATTTTAAAGATAGTCATTGTTCATGTAGCTATTTATTATTTATTTGCTTGTGATTATTGCTTATATGGAAAAATGGTGAAAATTAATATAATATAATTGTAATCCCATGTATATTATTTACATATTTTGGTATTGGAAAGTTGCTTAGTATTCACAACGTCTCAAAAAGACACATTTCAAATCTACAAGTTTGGGAAACGTAGAAAATCTTTTTGAATTTCAAACTCTACACATTACACACTAGACTCTAGACTTTAGATTCAGACTTCAGACGTCACATCATAAAACAAAGTACAACTTGAAAAAAAGTTTTCTTCTGGTTTCTAGTATTTTGTTTTTGTTTGAAAAATCATAGTTTTTCACATTTCAAGTGAAGACTTTCGTCGTCCACTTGAAATTTAATACATAGTACACACGACACGACACGAGGTAGACACAAATTTAATGCCTAGACAAACATTCAAACATTAGAGTTTTGAGATTTGAGATGCTTGAAATATGAGAAAAGTCTTTTGTCTTCCATTTGTCTCCTTCGCTGTACAGTGCAACTTGGACATTGTACAATGAACAGTGTACATATCATGTTCAATTAGTAAATCTCTATCATATAAAAAATATAACTTAAATTCTGTCTTCTGTTTAAAGTCATTGGTGGCCGCATAATACAAAATATAATATACTGCATACGTCATGTGTTTAACATGTAATGTAACATACTTCATGTCAGGTGTTATGATATGTGACGATTTTATAAGGAGTTTTTATGATGAATACGATTTTTATTCCTATTCATCCAACATCCAACGTCCAACTCATCTCATAGAAAAAGACAAAATGTTATAATACTTAGATGCCGAAACCAAAATTGTCGAGAGTCGAGAGTTGAGAATACAAATTTTAAACAATCCAAACACTATAGACTATACATCATCCATAAAACATAAATTTTAACTATTAAATTTTTTTCCAAAGCTGTTGACTACATCATCAAATTTGTTGTGACTATTTAAGTACATTTGTGATCATTATTTAAGAGAAATTATCACAATCACAACAACAACAATGAGTTTTGGACTGAGAATTAAAGACAGTTTCTTTGTCATACAATCGATCTGTACTCTAGACTGTATTTTGCAGATTGTGTAGGACGTATCACAAAAACTTTTAGCAAGATCTTTTTGCATGTAAATGATTTCGTATTGTGCTAGTCATTTACACTCTGCTCTGGAGTAAAAATGTAATAATGATCCTTATTGTTATCTTTCGTTAAAATTATGATGAATACTAAACGTGTAATATTGTCTATGTACCCTTGAAATAATATGTGTCGATATTATGTGGTGTCATATTGGTGTCACTTTGGTCCAAATTCCTATCAAA
>JAQGBH010000951.1:0-39235 GCA_034698265.1 Sminthurinus aureus | reverse complement strand
TCTATTGACAACAAGGTAAATATGTGAATATTAACATAGCCAAAATCTCGAACCTGATTATTAGTTTTGCCCTTTCATGTATGATATTTCTAAATGAATTTTCAAAGAAATTCAAAACTCACGGAAACAAATGGTAATATCAAATATGGAGCTGAGCTAAGTTGAATGATGTTGAGTTGGAGTTGAAAATGCTGTTGAAAGTTGAACATTTATTTATGCTTGATGCTTTTGATACACATATGCAGAATGGAGATTAATCCAAATGAAATTTGCACGTCATAAAAGATGAACATTATGATACAGAATAAAGCCTGGCGTCTGACGTCAACGTTCAACGTTCAAGCACAAGGCTCAAAGTGGTGCATCGTAGAATCTAGAATCCAGTTGGTGGTCGTGGTTGGATGTTGTGGAATCCGGATCCGGTTAATTTAGGAGATAAGGCTCACGGTTCTCAAACTCTTCTCATCTTCTCATGGTCTCAAATCTCAAAGGAATAATCATAATTATACCACACCATATCATTCGTACATCTGCCTATCCACACTCGACAAAATTAAGAACCACATGCCACAAGACACAAGATATCTTCACTTCATTTCTTCAATCTTCAATCTACACTCTACAGTCTTCCTTCTGCATATTTCATAATTCAAAATTCATAATTCATAACTAATCCCTTCTTTAATAAACAAATGATTTAAAAATAATAATTTATTAACACTGTAATTAATACTCGACGATCGATGATCAACCGTTTAAAATATCAGTAGCATTTAATTTTTCTCTGAAAAACCTTTGATAAGTATTTAATCATTAATCGTATTTTGTATTTTGTATTTTGGTTTAAAGCTTAAAGCTCAAGTTTAAAGCCAAACTGAGCTCTTCATTTTCATGTTATTTTGATCTTTGCATATTATAGATGACGAGAATGAAGTATTTTGTAGTTCCTATATACTATATAGTATACAGTCTACAGTGTAACACAGTATCAGTAGTAGCATTTGATGTAGTAATAAAGTGTGCATAATCTGTGACTGTGCGTTGTGTACTGTACAGTCTACACTGAATTACTGCGTTTTAGATTCTACAACCAGTGTAAAGAACATTCACGTTTTCCAGTTCCAGTTTCTAGTTTCAAGAGAGGGAGAGAAGAAACTGCCTGGAGAAAGTAAAAGAAATTCTCTTAAAAGTCTTCTCATCATGATCTTGGGGACGTTTCTAGTTTCTAGTTTGTACATTGTACATGTAAAGAGGCAGAGCAGAATTTTCTAAAAAGAAGACGAGAAACCCAAGCCAAAAAAGGAAGAAGAAGAAGAAGAAGAGTCTTCATTTCCCTTGCAAATTTGTGATTCCTTCGTGAATTACAATGATTCTCATCCTTCCTCTTCTCTCTTTTATTCTCTTCCCCATGTTCGTCAATCCAAATCCAAGATTCTAGATTCTAGATTCTAAATTCGGAATCTATTAAAACGGGAGCCACAACAGTCTCCTCTCAATTCACAATTCACAATTCAAACCTCCATGCTGAATTATAGAGCACACAGAATTCAGAATACAGAACACAAGACGCAAGAAACTCAATGGAAAGTGAGTACAAGGAAATGTTGCAGAGTCAAGTATGTGGTGTGTAGTTTGTAGTTATTTATGCATGCATCAGAGAATTATGTACGCAAAATGTGTACAGTGTACAGAGACAAGTCAGTCAGTCAATCCAGAAAGATTTCCTTCAAGAGCCTCTCCGCTCTCCTTTCACTTGCTTTTTACAGATATGTACATGTGCTCCATGTTGGATTTCAGATGTTTAACAGCTGTAGTAATACATGTACAAAATCAACTCGTCTATACATTGTAAATGTGTACGGCAAGTAAACATAGACTTTCACTTCCGCTCGTGGTCGCCTTCGTCTTTCCTCTTCCTCTTTCACCACAACCCCAAATTTAAAAGTAATAGACCTTAAACTTAAAATATGTGTAGCAAATACCAAATACCAACCCCCAGAAGTCAAAACTGATGCCTTAGACTCAACTTTCTCCCTAGAAACGGAAACACTGGAAGTGGTAAAAGTACATGCACTCACTTCATACTTCAAGTCACTCAAGACTCAACACCCAACACTTTGGGCTCTTGTGCCTTTCACTCAATCCCACTTAACTCTTCACCAGTACCAGTTGAAAAATCAACACTAGCATTAAAATCAACATCAAGCTAAAGGAAACCCACAAGCCAAGCCAAAAGAACCACGAACCACCACACATTAAATTTTAATTTCATCCTTCCACCTCAACATCTCAGCATCTCAACCTTTTAACTCTCTTAATCCTTCAGTCTTAAGATGTTGAAAGCATTTTATTCAACGAACGTTAGGTACAATCAACATATAAAAACAAATAAAATAATAACCCCCTTCATTTATTTTGGTCTTTAGAGTTTAATAACTAAAATTTAAAAACTGCAGAAAATTTTACCTCCTCCTTTCAGTCTCTAATTATTGGTGTACGTTTGGCATGAGAGAGTAAAAATGGTGGGCAAATTGAGATGGAGATTGAAGTTGGAAATGTTAGATTGAAAATGGAAATGATGGAATACTGATATTCGCCTTTAAAGTCTAATTCGAATTCGACGCCGGGGTAATTAAGTTAAGACTGGTTGAGTTCCTTTTCCCTATCTTTCTCTCTCTTCTCATTCTTTCCTCTTCAGTCTTGAGGAAAAATGTAGGGATTGGATGTGTAGTAGTTAATTTTCATGTAAATTGTAGATTGTAGACGATTCACGGTGTACTAGTATTTTTATGGGATAACTTGATAATGCTTGGTAATACACACAAGATGTACATTTGTACGTAGTGTGTACAGTGTACATGAATACATGCACATTACACATGCAACATTGCATGAGGATGGAGTATCAAGAAAATTCCTTCTTTTTTCTTATGGGTGACTAAGCTATTAAATGTACCATAAAGTATAATTCATGAGGAGGCACGAGACTCATCCCGCCTCAAACTTTACTTTCTTTCTCCTTACTTGACTCTACACTCTACTTTCTATATACTTTTCTTTCTTTCTTTCTTTCTTTTTTTATCCAGGATCCAATGTGAACCGAGAACGGAAGGATTTAGCGTGTACATTGTACATAGAATGCAGAGAGTGGAGGAATTGAGAATTCATGCATGTTCTGAGACCTGAGCATTGAGCATTCTCATCGTCGTATGATGATGCAAAAGAAAATTCGACGAATCCGGAATCAGGAGGAAAGTCAACGTCAAAAGTCAATCTCTGGTTCTGGTCTCTAATCTCTTACTCTTAGTCTCTACTCATGCACAATATAAAAGGGTAGTTTAATTTCTCCTTGTTGTATACCAGGAAAAATCCAAATCCGAATCCGAATTCTCCACTTGACTTCTCCCTCTTTACGCTTTACTCTTTACTGTGACTAAAGTCAACCACCGAGCAATGTACAATATTAACAGTTAACAGTTAACTCCTCCATGAAATCTTATTAAGACACAAGACAGAAGACAGACTAGCATAATACATAATATAATCGCCTTCAATAATATCTTCCTACCTAAGATTTTTCAGCTGAGAAACATCAAGTAGTCTAAGTAGATGTATAGGAAAAATACACGCTCGAAAATATTGAAGGGCCGGAGCCGGCGCGAAGATGAATATTATATATTATATTATGCCATCATAACTTTTGAACTTTAAGTACAAAAGTGGACTTAATCTTTTTTACCCTTTACGTCCAATTGTGTTTAAAGTATGGGACAACATGTCTATACTGACTGGATTAGTGTATGGAATACCAGACTTTAAGGCTGGTGGTTTATAAATCCCCTCTAGTATATTATATGGCTTGTTGTTCCCATGTAAAAATGCAAAAGTAGCTTATGATTTATAACAGCAATATTTTAGATGCTAGGTAATAATTTTCCCAATTTCGAAATTTCGAAATTTTCTGGTTCAAGGTAAAATTTGATGATTTCAATAAAATATCATGTGACAAAGAATTTTTTTAATCAGTCCAGTGTCCTAAAAATTGTTGTCATTTGATTAGTTTGGGATTTGCGATAAATTTTTGGGCAATTTGTATCATTTGAAATTTATTTTTGTAAAAGTTTTCTCTCTCTCTATGTATTTTGTGAAAGTGGTTAAAAAGGCTAACAGAAAGCTATAGCTTTTTTCCGGCTCCGGTCCTCCGCACAACTTCTACGAGCTTTCTCCAAAAAAGAAAGAGACAACAGCATAACCTAAAAGTATAAAGTATTCTAGATGCTAGATACGTAATTTGTACTTATACAAATTTTGCACATGGCAGTTATAAAAGCTATAAAGCTATAATGTGATAACATGTATACAAGAGTCATGCGTACATTATAAAGCATGGTTGTTAGCAGTGATAGTCAGTTCTCCATTCTCTATTCTCTATTCTATAGTACTCCACGTTCAGTTCAAGAGTCAAGTTTGACAGGGCCTGTTAAATACACACTCTTCACTAAAAAAGATGGTATACTTTGTCTATTTTCATCCTTTATACTACAGTTTTCTACGATGATGTAAAGTAACTAGTAACTAGAAACTAGATGCTGGAACCTGGAACTGCGTTATCATCCTGACTTAAACGTGCCTAAAAAGAGGAAGAAAAGTCATGGAAAAATTGGCTTCTTCCTTTTTCGTCCACACGGATATATCTCATGTATAGATGTAGATACATAGCTGTCGTAATATAGAATATAGGTATAGGTGGAGAAACGTTGAAAATTTCCCTGGATAAATCCATCCCGGGGGATGACGAACAGTTTCCAGAATCTAGAATCCAGAATCCAGCATCCAACATCCAACGTTGAACACTGAGCACTGAACATTGAACATTCTCCAAGATTCTCGTTAGACACGAATATCCAATGAGTGAGAGTTGTGTGTGACTTGAAACAAAAAACGAGAGAATGAGAAGAACCAAATGCAACCAAGAAGAAAAAACGAGGAAAGAAAACCAAAATTTAGTGAAAGACATGAATCTAGAATCTAGAATCAAGGCTCAAGAAAGGAAAGGAAATGAAACTAAATGAGTGTTGAGAACCATGAACATTGAACATTGAACATGTACAAGAAAAGCCAGCTAAAATCCTACATCCTACAGGAAATCACTATACCAGATTTTATATTAAAACTGTACAAAAATTTAGATGGTGAAGAGTTGAAATTTTTTTCCAAGAAGTAAACTATTTCAAAATTTCTCTTCAGATTTTAAATATAGTCTAAATTTTAAAGCTAATTTGAAATAGTCAAAAATTGGAGCAAATTTATGTATTAATGTCAAATACAGTGAAATTGCAGAAAATACGATGATAAAAGTAATGAAGTAAATACCGGGTGTATGAAGGAACTAAGAACTAAACGGGGGTTGGGTTTTGAGTGTAATGTGAGGGAGAAAGTGATCTTTGTAGAATGTAGCATGTAGAAAGTAGGCAGTAGACAGGATATAGATAATAGGTACGAAGATGGAATGAGGATAAAAAGAGAACATGGCTTTTGGGTGAGAAGAGGCACTTATACAATTTGACTCCAGTTTCCCAAGGGTTTTAATCAAGTGTCTTCTTTTCATACACTATTTTCTCTACTCTATACTTCTTTGTTTTTCTTCTTCTTCATTTGACTGCAGACTGACTCTCTTCTCTCTCTCTCTCCTTCTTTCTTTCATAGTTTCCTCCTAACTAAACACATTCTTAAATTCTTGTCCCAGTCCTCATGCATTTATTCATTTCTTCTCTCTCTTTCTACAGTTCCTTTCTCTTTTCTTCTTTTATTCTCTCTTCTGTCTTTTGTCTAAACTCTAAACTCTAAATTCTAAAATTAGTCGTAGACGTAGTCGTAGTCGTCATCACTCAACACTAAACATTAGATATCCTTTTCATCTACATTCTACATCATTTCCTCAACTTACACTTGATCTTGATCTCTCTCCCTTTTCCCTCTTTCCAGCCTTCTAGCTTCCAGTTTCTAGTTTTTCACCCCCGTTTCTCTTTTCTTTCTCTTCACATTTCATCTCATATCTCACATCCCACGTTCCATATTCCATATTCCATTGTCCAAAGTCCAAACTCAAACTCAAAACTCCAAGACAAGAACCAAATTGTTATTATCATGGTTATGATAGTTTTAAGAGCGGAAATTAGACAAATTAATTAAATATATTACTTGGGATATGCATAAACTTTCCGGATTACCAGCTTCAAGCTTTTCCTTCACCACTTTACTCTTTACTCTTCACTCAAGACTCAAGACTCGAGACTCGAGTAAGTGACAATGACTGACTCTGAATAATTAGTCAGTTCATATAGTTGATAATACACAATACACAAACTATCCAAAATCCAAACTACACTTTCTGTATGAACTATGAACAAGTAAAGAAATAAAGAGACAAATATAATAAATAATGGTCAAGTTTTCACTCTAGTGCTATTACACTACTACTAAAGTCTACAGTGCATATTATTCGTAAAATATAAACATGATTAATACATTTTGATAAACTTTTGAATGTAAATTTCAAAAAATTAACTGTGTTTGCTTTGAAAATCATTTTGTTATACATATTTTTACCCTCTTTTTGCTAGACATTCGGTTGAAATATGAAACATGTGAGTAAAGGAAAGGAGAAAGTAGGAATATTAGGCGAAATGATAATAATGATTGCCTGGTTTATCAGTTTATACAATTTTCGGTAGTTATGGTTAGCCGAAACCGAGACTGTCTTCTGTCTTATTATTACGTATTTGTATGTATATATGTATGTGAGTGGTGAAGAAGCAATGCGTGTGTGTCGGTGTACATTCAGTTGAATTGAGTTGAGTCGAGTTGAAGTGAGTGGGTTTTGTAAAGTGGCTTGGATGAGATAATCTGTGATCTGTGTGCTGTGTATATAGAAAATACAGTATGAAGTATAAAGAGAAAGCCAATGCCAATGCCAATGCCAATATCAAAGAGATAAAGATAAAGATAAAAAGGGTGTTGAAACTTGAGATAGTCGACTATCGAAATCGACAATTCACTCTCTTCCTCTACAGCAACCAACCAGCCAACCAAGCAAAGAACTTAGTGAACACTCTGGTTTCCGATTACCCTTTTTCATCTCATTGCTCCATTGAGGTCGTTAGTGTAGTATGTAGTATGTAGTATGTAGTGTGTTATTTGGCTTTTCTGCCTGTGTACATTGTACGTAGGCCGCCTTTTCCTGTTCATGATCCTCGTTTCGTTCCCCTTTTCACCCTGCATTAGAGGACTAAAATTTCATC
This sequence comes from Sminthurinus aureus, assembly GCA_034698265.1. Lineage (NCBI taxonomy): Eukaryota > Metazoa > Arthropoda > Collembola > Symphypleona > Katiannidae > Sminthurinus > Sminthurinus aureus. The sequence goes on along the minus strand of JAQGBH010000951.1, from coordinate 31,934 downwards.
CTGTTTCTATTTATTAGCTCATCTCCTCTTTCTATTTCCTCCTTCCTCCTTCTGATCCCATTACTTTAGAATCCAGAATCTAGAATCTAGAATCCAGAACTTAGCTCAGACTTCATAAGACTAATATCTAATCTGAGATATGCCTATTTCCTATTTCTCATATATAAAGTGTACGATGTATGAGTAAAGAAGTATTCATCATTATTCCTATTTTCTCATCCAAATGTTTTGCCAAAAAAGTTGCATAAACCATATATATTTTGAATATTGAAATTTCTTTTTCTGCTACCATCCACTGTCAAATCCAAATTCAAAATTCAAAACTCTGCTTAATTTACAATTTTTGTACTTCATACTCGATAAAATTCTAACAGCATGAATAGTAGCTAGAAGACTGTTGAATAATAATATGCAAATAAAAATGGTTGAAAAGAAAGAAGTATAATATACATAGCACATTTTATAAACTGCGTATTGTCCGTTGCCTATTGTCTATTGTGAGTAATATTCAAGAACAACATTGTTTTAACTATAGAAATCTACATTCTACATGCTAGATGCTTATATGCAGAATACGGAATAGAGAAAACGCATGTGATAAGTTTGGCTTTGTCCCTGGAGATTGAGGAGAGATTATATCATTGGAAAATCTTTGCTTCCTCTCATATGACAATAATATACTCTGTGCACACAAACTCTGTGCTCTCTATTCTGTATTGTTAACACAGTACAGAATACAGTGAGCACTTTCACTAGATTATTATTATTATTATGGTCATTACTTTCATTTGTACTCGGATGACTTCATCTTTATGCAATACACAATACAAAATACAGTTTGTTGATATTATGTATTATGTATTGTGCATTATACAAATGCATACAGCACAAATATTGTTGATATACACCATACTCAATACTTATGTGGTACATGTCATATTTTCTTTCGTGATCCGAAATTCAGCTTTGGATTCGGATTAGGATTCGGATTCATCTGAACCCAGGATCAAAAATCTGATTTATTAGGGTTCCCTTGTGACCGCCACTGCACTGACTGAAGACTGAACACATCAAACACTCCACATTCCATATTCCATATTCCATATCAAGCCTCATATGCACATTGTACATTGTACATGTGTCATAATTCATAATATAGTCTAGTTGAAAGTTGGATAATCCACAGTACACAGCGTAAATAATATTGAGCTTCAAAACTTGAAACTTGTCCTTTGAGCATGTTTTATTGTAAATCCAAACTCCAAATCCAAAATTTACTTCATTTCGTAGGCCCCAAAAAGTGAAGAAAAAAAACAAATAAATTGATCAAGTATAAAACTAAAATGAATTTTAAGGGTCTCTTTACTCATCACTCATCATCTATTTACATTAGTATTAGACGTAAAAGACGTAAAAATATTGTTTCTAAACAACATACAACAAACAACAAAGAACAATGTAGAAATGGCGATACAGTTGGTGGTGCGGTGTTTTTACTTCTTTGCATTTTGCATAGGCGCATATTTATGGTGCATTTATCAGAAACCAGAAGCATAAATCAAAAAGAGGTGACATGCTAAAGAAAGAGGAGTTAGGGATAAAACTGTTAACTGTTAATAAATAACACCCAATGGAGTTCTTTTTCTACATTTAATATTTAATAGACTTTTACCCTGTTTTACAATTTCAGGTACATTATTACTTTTTATGCACGTGTGCAGAAACATTTCTTTTGACTTTAAAATTTTTATAGCTTGTCAAATGTGTGCTTAGATATTTACTTGAGGATGGATCACAAGTAATATGCATGATAAATTTTAAAAACGTCAAAAACGCTTTACTGTTTTTGCTGTTTATGCATTTCAGTTTTAAAGTTGAGATTTTACATACTTTTTATAATAAATCATTATTATTATTCACATTAAGTTAAAATCACGAGAAAACTCAAGTATCTTTCACAATATGAACACCGAACACAAAACATGAATCTTCAACTTTCTGCAGTGTCAAAATTCAAACTTCAAAATCTGAGAAAAAGTCGGGCTAATTGTAAGTGAAGTTGTTGAATGTAAAATTATGAGCAAAGTGAAAGTTAGAGTTTGTCACATTTCCAAGTAAAAGAGGAAACCACAGGCAGGGCCAGAGAAAGAGAAGGATGATGGAGATCGGTCACGAGGGATGAGGAATCTCCCTCTACTAATTAACACATCTTGATTGGTCACAAACCAAAATACTCAGCAACACAAAACTTTCACTCGGAAAACTTTCTTTGAAATTTGAAATGACAGTGAAAGAAACTGCCGTCAAATATAAATTATTTACATGTAGCAAAATTTTACAAGTTTATGCTATCAAAAATCAAAAGTACCAAAAGTTCTGAGTCTAGAGTCTGGACTGTAAATTAAAACTAAAAATAATCTTGAATTTCCAAGATCCAAGAGGAAGTTTGCATAAAATTATAGAACGAAAGACGAATCACAAGCAGAAGGATAAATAAAACGCACGTTTTATGATTAAACTCTAAACTAAACAAGCCAAGTTTTTAACGTTTCATTTCTGCGACTATGTTAATGCTTATTTTGATTTTTGTGCTTTGGACTTTTGACTGCTCCCGACTTTCAATTTGTTTGGTTTTCTCAATTCTCAATATAAAATGCACAAGGTACAATATACATCTGTCTCATATATAGATATTATATATGGTTTATTATATAAATCTCAAGCCTGAAGCCTCAAGTCTCAAGTATATTGTGTATAGAAAATGGAAAATAAAAGTGGAAATAAATGTATTTGGGGGAAATAGAAAAAATACTTAGGATACGAATTGAACAAGAAGGAAAACAAAAAGAAGGTATGGGTCGGAGAAAGTGAGATTGAGAAAGAAAAGGCAGGTTCCCTACTCCTGATCTGTGTTTTGTGTTTTGTGTTCTTCTTGTGTTTGTTGGTTGGCTGGTGCTAGGAAATAAATCGAGTTGAGCTTCTTCAGTTCCTCTTGAGATTTGGGAGGTTAGAGCGTGAAAATAAGGTTTTGTTGAGACTTGAGACTTCTCGACTGCTAAGTGAACAATATGAGGACTTTCCAACTCTTAACTCGAATCCAATTCTCCAAAGGTTCTCTGGATTCTTTTCTTTTCTTTCCTCATTGTCTCGTCTTTTAGTTGTCAAAGTACATACCATACAGATAGAGGAGGAAAGAAAATGGTCATACATTCTACTTTGTGTACCTTTTCGTACTTCGTATCTTACATTTTCATTCCATCGGATCTGATCAGATCTGATCCTTGCTTGTTGTCTGGCATGTGGTATGTTATGGTATGTTATGCTGTGATCCGTTGTATTTTGTTGCTCAAAGTTCACACCTCTCTAACTCTCTAATAACAAGTGGAACAAGGAAAAGTTTATCGTGAATGTTGGATGTTGGATGTAGTTGAGAAAAATAGAGGGGAAAATCAGGAAATTTAACAAGTCTATATTTTAAGAGGGCCAAAAATCAAAATGTCGGTTGTCGGTAGTAGAGGTACATAATAAAAGTAATATGTATCTGTAGTTACGGTGGGAAATGGACAAGTTAATGATGAAAGAGAAGGTGCGGTGTAATGAAGTGGCAGTTTGTAATTTGTTTAGGATTTGTACATATCTAGAATCCAGAATCCAGAATCCAGAGTCTAGAAATAGATACTACCAAGATAGATAGACTTGTTCCGAGGATTTTGTCATGAGAAGAAGATAGCGCAGTTGATGAGAGTATGCATAATGTATTGTGATAGTTGATAGTACAACCTATCCTCCGTTCCGATGGTGTACTGTATGTTGGATATTGTATATATATCACGTATCAAGTCATGAGGCGAGAGGCAGAGTGAAAGAGAGAGAGAGAGAGATGAAGTGGGATGGAGGGTGAAATAAAGCAGAAGTAACAGATGGAAGAGAGATAAGACACTGGGGAGAGAAATTCTCCCATTTCTAATTAACACGTTTTGATTGCAAACTGCAAACTCTTCTCTCAACTACCAAACACCAAATACTAAACACTAAACAGCAAATAGCAAATGCTAAATTCTAAATACCAAATACCAAATATCGCACCAGTCCACTCTTAACATATCCAAGTCATTCATCCTCATTCTCAGTCTCTCATGGACAAAACACAAACACACATGCAGGATCATTCCAATAATCATACCAATTAAGATGAAAACATACACAAGAAAAATTAAGCTGTGAGCAAAGAGCAAAGATTAAAGTTGCAAACTTATTCTGAATTCTCTGTTATTTTACGCAATACCATGGAGCGTTGGATTTTAAGTTTCATTTTACTCCTAACAACGTGATCTTGATTTGAGCTCGTACAGATTTACAACGCTATTTTACTGTAAGCTGAAAGCATCAACATTTATCTGCATCCGGATCCAAATCCGGATCTGAATCAGAGTCAGTGTCAGCCAGAGTTTGAGGTTTATTGTTGATCCTTGATTGCAGGACAATCAACTGGACTGACTACTGGAATGGTTATTATTGTTATTATTATTATCTGTGTACACAGGGACACTTTCTTTTTATGGCACTGACCACTGACTACTGACCACTGACTACCGACCATTTCCAGTTCTATTGACTATTGAGCTGCATTCATCGCCATGAAATTCCTTCCTCCGGGATTCATCAAATCATTTCAGCTCACATCATTCTCCAGTTACTTGTAACTTGCATCCCATATCTCGTATCTCGTCTCATGCTTATTTCTTATTTTCCACGGTCAACGGTCATTGATAGGAATCTAGAATATAGAATATAGAATAGAATCATGTGTAAAATGTAAAAGTATACACGTAATCTCGACACTTTCTCTTATAGCACGAGTACACAAAATATAAAACAAAAGCATTACCATTTTTGTACAAAATCCTCGTTGCGCCAGTGTCAAACCTCAAAACTCAAAACTACCAGATTTAAAGTCCTATACGCTTGACGGGAAGATGTAGATTGCTTTGGTTAAACAGCTGCTTTAGTTTAGACGATTGTTATTTCAGATTTTGTATTTTTTCACCGAAATTGTACTTATACTGCTGTAGGAGCAAAAGTAACGCAAAATAAAAGAATCGAGTTGAAGTTGTGTAGAGTATAGAATGTAGAAGTGTGGTACGTGTAAGTTGAATTTGGAATGTTTATGTTGAGATGTTGAGGGTGAAGAAAATGTTACAAAGAAAATCTTCTGGAGAAAATCCTAATTTGAAAATAAAGGGAACGTATTACAATGCACATTGTACATGGCAACAATAGGATCAAGAGAACAGAAGTGAGAAGACTGAGGAGAAGAGGAGCTTGCAAGTGTCAGTTTGTAGTTTGTAGTTTGTACAGAACAGCGAGCAATCTTTTCAATTCCATGGAATTCCCCAAAATTTCCCACAGGATTTTCAACCTTTAGCCTTCTCTTCCTCCATCCTCCAACTTTCTCCTTCCTCCGCTTTACATTGTCTTTTTGTCTCTCTCTCTCCTATTTTTCGCCTTCGCCTTTCCCTCGAATTATTGTCTTGAACCTTTCCCTGGTTTTGTTTTGTTTTCTTCTGTTGTCTATCTTATACTCTCGTATCTCGTACATGTGAATTTATTTCTCAGCCTCAGCATTGTCTCGATATATTGTACGTAAGTTCTGAATTCTTCTCCAGTTCTTTCAGCTTCACAGTTTCTGCATATAAAATACTGTTGTCCAGCTTTTTCTACAAAAAAAAACAATGTATACATTGTACAGTGTACATCAGCTTTCATGGAAGAATAATTTGTTCTCATTCAGTATTATTGGACCTTGAGCATTCAAATTTACTCTGTCAAAACGACAAAAATTATTATTATTATTATTATTATTAGCAAATTCTTACACATTTTTAAATTAATAAAGAAAAAAAACTACTTGGATTTTGTATGCTTTCATATATTTTTAAGTAAATGAACTGTTGACGTAGACATTGGATTTTTGAAAAAGTTTATTTTATGATTATTTACAAGGAAAACCGTAAGAAGCTCACACAAAATGCGAGTTATTGCGTAATAGATCAGTTTTTTTTATTTATTCCGTGCATTCAACGAGAGGAAAGAGAAAGCCAAAAATTGAAACAGTACGTAGTACGTATACAAACAACAAAAGAGAATAAAAATAAGGAAAATGCCGGTAACAAGTAAACTCTGCATTCGGCATTTTTTATTTTGTTTGATGAAATATGAAAGCTTCAAATAGTTCCCCTAGGCTTTTGACTTTTGACTTTTGACTTAAGCATAACGAAAGACTTTTTTAAATTATTTTAAAGGGGAAAATACAACAAAATCGAACAAGTTTATGTAAGTTCTTTTTATTGAGAATTGAAGGTTTATCTGCCTTGAATTCAGAATTCTGATTTTTGAAGAAAAAAAATCTAGTTTTTATTTTCTATTCTGTGAAAAGTACTTATCTGATTTACTGATAGTTACTGTGGTCGGTTTATAAAAAGGAAAATCCCATAAAATTGGCTATAAAAAGTATGGAAACTTGTTGTTCTACCGTGCGCTGTGTACCTTGTTCCTTGTTCTGGTTGTTTTGAAAAGTCATAACTTTGCATTTGGATCGTGAATTGTGAATTGTTGATATTTTTCTTCAGTGGAGGATTGAAGAGAAAGGAAATAAAATGTATGGTCCACAGATGCAAATAAAATTAGAGATTTGAGTTGTCCGGTTTTGGGTGTTGGATTTGTAGAATCGGATTTAAATTTGTATATATTCTGACTTTTGCTCCCTCCCTCATTCTCAATCTCTCTCTCTCTCTCTGTCTCTGTTGCTTTATGCTTCATCCCCCACCCCCAACATCACGGAAAAGAAAAGAAACGGAGGGATAGAGAAATAATAGAAGACTATGTCTCCACTACTGTTGACTATTGACTATAGAAATACAGCTAGTCTAGTGCTGGAGCTAGTGCTAGAGTAATAGTAGAAGTAGTAGTAGTGGAAGTGGAATAGTTGGTAGTTGGTAGTGTACGGGTGACTCGGGCATCATTTATCATTTGCTCATCCTGTCGGGACTCCCACGAGGCTCGTGTGTATGATCTCGGGTTATAACTTATGACTTGTCTTCTTTCTCGACCCAGAACCAAACCAAACCAAGTCCATATTTACTCAACTCATAATAATGTACTATCGCACTAGTAGATTTTCTCCTATAGATATCAAATATATTATGATGTTAGATATTATAGCGGATAGAGTGACTGAAAGAAGAGAGAAAGATCCATGATGATTATTATTATGAGCAAAGTCCATACTCCGTACTCCATACTCCATACTACACAAGACATAATACATAATACAGAAAGTTGGAGAGTTGACTCTATAAAATATAAAATACCAAATAATATACAATACAATACACCATTTGCCATTTGCTTCGTCGTTGCTTCGTCGTCATCGTCATAGGCATCTTTCATCTCACAACTTTTCCTATCAACATCCACATTCAAAGATAGAACAACTCGATCTCGATTCTCAATCTTTTCTCTATGTACCTCCACATTCTATATTTATTGCATCTGTATTTGTACTTGTGTTTTGTGTTGTAAGTTGTAAGTTTGTCCTATCTCGCTTGAAACGGGAAGCTGGAAAACTTTCCGAGATTTATTTATTATCGATATTCCAAGTTATGGGTGTAGTTGGTTCCTCCCATCAACTTTACGTGTTATGTATTACATAGTACTTTCTCCTTTCTCCCCAATCCAAAATCCAATCCAATCGGAAAAATTGTATTTATCTATATCAAAGAGAAAAATCCACCTTTTTAATGAAATCTATTGCAAAACTCTTTTCTTCTCTATAATAATAATTATTATTATTATTTTCACTGAAATTTGAGTTGTAATTTTACGATTAACAGAGGAAAAAGAATACGAATTTTCTCATGTATTTGTATTAGTTCTCTCTGTATGTTTTGTGTTTTATGTAGTTTGGTTTATGGTTTATGGAGTGCAGAGCCATGGGCTCATTTTTGATAGTTTGAAGCGAGTCATTATTCTTATTCGGGCGAAGGACGAAAGATTTATGGACTTTGCTCTCCTTCTTCTTCTTCTTGTTCTTTTCAGGCAACAGCCAACAAGCAACAACCAATAGCCAACAGGACGAAAAGTGAAACATAACCCCAGGTTCTCTAGACACGAGTCTAGATTCTAGATTCTTGATTCTAGAATACAGAATGTAGAATGTAGAATCTTTGAATCCTGGATCCAAAGACTAATATAATAATATGCTCTAATAATAAGAAAACTCGCTGTTAGTTTATCGAGAAGGAGGAAAACAGACAGAGAACAACAACAAAAGCCATCCATTATCTCATCCTTATTTCGTCCGTCTCCTTGCTCTTTCACTCTAGCTATCTACATTCCCTTGACAAATTACTCGGATCTCAAATTCAAGCTTCTCTGCTTCTTCTTCCACTTTTTCTATGGCATACAAACACGATGCATACAAAGTATTTTTCAATAGCACTAACAATATAAATCCGCCCCCATGTAAACTTACCGAATTGGAATATATTAAAAGTTGAAAAACAAGGAGCACATGAGCTAAAAAATAAATGTCATCACTATTTACAATTCGGCTGGATTTCTGATCAAGAATGGCGAGTCAAAAGTCGAGAGTTACCGTAATTTCGCATTTTTTTAGTTACCTTTTCAGCACATGTAAAGCTTTGTTGTTTATGCGTGTTACTTATATTGCTATCAATTATCAATTGTTCTGTATTTTATCTTTATAATAATTGTGAATTTGAAAGTGATTTTCACATGAATGTACTTTTCATTTTTCAGAATCTAAAATCTTGTTGTAAATTTTATTGAAAAGTGCGGAGATCAATGTACACCAAAATTAAGATTGTATTTTGTATTTGTATTTCTTGTCTTCATTTTTGAGGATGCTTCTTGTTTGTACGCAAAGAGCTAAACATAACGTGGCGTGGCACAGAGAATTTTTAGGTCGGAACTGGAAACTGGAAACACAAAACTCGAAAAAAAAGGGTAGAATTGAGAATAGACAGCAGACTGCATTGTAGATTGTAGAGTGTAGTCAGTAGTCAGTAGTATATTTCAGTGTATGGAAAATGGAAAATGGAAATTACGAGTGGCTGCCGGCATTCACATTTTCATAAAATATTCAAAAATTTCAAATGCAGACCTCGAACAGACATGGAACGGGAAACACTGTATACTTCCGTGTGTAGTGTGTAGTTTTTGGTGTGTATACTGTATACATAATAAAGTCATTAGACCTTTAGTTGTGTAGTTGGAATTTGGAATTTGTAAGTTGGAGAAAGTCAAATTCCACTTGTACAAAAATTTTGTATTCATATTCCAATTCACATTCAAATATATGCCATGCACTATAATCTATACATATACACATGTATTATGTCTGTATGTATAATACACAATATACACTATAAAATACACAGCCACAAGATCCTCTTTTTGGCTTGTCATATCTATCGCTTTGCGCATAGATACGACAACGACAATTCATGAATTCCGCTCGCGGAGTTTTATTTTCATATGTTTATTACACGGACAAAAGGAGAGAATGGAGAATAGAGAATGGAGAATGACATGCGTTTCTATTTTATATTTTGTGGAAAAATATGTTTGAAAAGGAGACAATAAAGAAGCAGAGTCAATTGTCAAGAACTCTTGTTATATTACATTTATTTAGTGTATTTGCTGCTTTTTTGCCCCGAGCTGCTTTCTCGATTCTCGATTCTTGATCCTCGAGTCTCAATTCCAGAACCAAACCGTACATTTTATATTTTATCCATGCATTAATTTACATTAAACGCACTGCACCCTGTATTTGACATTTTTGATTGTTTATAGATACTTGATATTTTTACTCTGTTGCAAATTACAACCCAAAATATAAGATAATTCTGCTTGATTTTGCCTTGTATTTTTTCAAATTCAATACTCGATAGCAAGCTCTGTTCTCTATGCTATCAAGATTATTTTTCAAACGATGCACAATATTTGTTTTATCAGTTCTACTTTATTTTCAAAATGCAATGAATCACGAATCACGAATCACAAAGCACAAATCATAGGAAATACACAAAAAAAGTAAAGAATGTGTATTATTATTTTTTATTTAATGATTCCTGATCCTTCATGTTGAAAATTTGATTCATTTGATTTTTCTCCAAAATTAAATGGAAATCTACAATCTATAATTTACAATCTAAAGTTAAAACAGTGTAAATGAATCATTTCTATCTTTGTCGCTTTAGCTTCGACACTCGACACACATGTACCATACGGAAATGCTTGCAAAATGTACAGTGTAGACTAGAGTTTCAGATGTGGAGAAAATTTCGAGTCAAGTTTTCTTTTTTCTCGTACTAGTACAGAGCTGTATAAATGTGTATAGGGTAGGTTGTAGATTGTAGATTTTATGTATAGATCTAGATATAGGTTTTTACTTACTTCTGAATACTCGAGGGATGGTGTGAAACAGGAAGAAAACTGGATAGAATTGTGGAATAAAGAAGAAAGTATAAGTGAAGAAACAAGTTCCACTCCTTGTTTTTCAATGTTGTTCCTGTTATTTGTTGTATTTGTTTTGTTGTCTGGTTTTTTGTGTTGTCTTGTGGAAGAACATGAGAAGAAGATGCACATAAAATACATGGTACATGAATGTACTTGTATATTTTGTGTATTGTACAATGTACAATGTACAATGAACAGAATCCAGAAGAAATTGAGAAAAGAAAGAAAGAACGTTTCACGTCTGATCGTAAACAAAGATAAAGAGAGATAAAGACAGGGATAAATTTAATACCTACTACAACTACAACTACTTTTCTCCTACTGTAGTCTTGATACTTGTCATGATACTTTCTCATTGAATTTAGTTGTTACTTCTTACCCCCTTCATTTTTTACACCCTTCATCTAAATTCCACCATCGAAAATGCACGCATAATTCATTTAAAAGTGATACCATTTACCAGAATATAAATATAAAACGAATGGGCCGAGACCTGAGATGGAATTTTTTCCACAATGCCATGTGTAGAATGTCGAATATAGAATTTAGAGAGAATTGTCCTTTTCGTTCACTTTCTATTTTCCAAATTCTATAGTATTTTTTATTTCATTGGAGACATTTTGAAATATTGAACAGGGTGAAGAATGTAAAAGGTAAAAGGTGTTAAGACGTTAATATTATCTTTTCTAGTTCTATTTTACCTGCACATTTCACTTGGTAGTTTTTAGTTCTCAGTTCTCAAGTCTCAAGTAAAACTGTTAAAATGAAAGTGGGAGGAAGGGAAAGGAAAAGCATCGAAAATGTTCTTTATATCTTTTTGAGGGCACGTACATTAACTCTATTTATTCTATTCCAAAAACAGAATTTCACTTAAGCCTACAAACTACAAAATACAAACTACAACAGAACCCGACAGAAAGCAAACAGACAGAGAAAAACCTGGGTTTATTTATACATGGAGAAATAGAGCGAAAACTTGAGTTGAGCTGAGTGTGTTTTACCATTTAGGGTATACTCTACCTCTATTTCTATTTGTATTTGTATTTTTGTATTTTGTTGGCTGCCGTAGTGAATTCAGTAAAATGAAGAAGACAAAGACTAAAAGAGAAGAAAACCAAGAAGAAGAAAGCAGATCTAGAAAATGTGTAGGGAAATTCCCATGATAGTCCAGTCTATTGTAATCTATTGTCTCTTCCTTTTTCTTGTCTCTCTCATTTCACTTCTATTTCCGCTCTCCATTTCTTCGTCCTCCTCTCTCTCTTCATCCCAAATGCAATCCAACGGCATGTCTTTCACATAAAATATTCGCACACACACCATTATCTTTTTCTCTCCTTCTCTGTATTCTGTGTATATTCGTATATGTCTGTTTTCTCATTTTTACCCAAGCTACACGGTATATTGTAGAGCATTGTCTACTTTATTTCTACCTCCTGTGATATTTTTCCATTTCCATTTCCACTTTCTACAACTCTAGTTTCTAGTTTCTAGCCCAGTCTTTGCATAAAAATATACAATATAAAACAGGCAAACACCAAATACATGTATGTTTCAAGCTCTATATAACGAATAGATTACAGTTCTCTCGTACGTTGTATTTGTACAGTGTATATAGTATATAGTGTATAATATAATATGCATGTACAATGTACAATACATAACCTTTTAATCTCAAGTTATTTTATTTTCACTTTTCTTCCTTCCCGAAACAGGAATACTTTAGACTTTTGTCTCACTGTTGACTGTTTGGTATTGTAAATTGTAAACTATAATGCACCCTTACCTTATTCACATAACTTGGAGATTTTGGAAGTTTCGACATATTTGTTTTGAAAAGTTAGCACAACTCCTGAGATCTCCTGTTTTTGCTTGTGATTTTTTCTTTTGTGCAGAGTTTGGACTAATTGCTTAAAGTACATTTAATTAGCAACAGACGACAACAATTATTTTTGTATTAGAAAATTTATATAATTTTTACAATTCATTAAACAGTCATCAGTCATAAATATGCAGAACATAATATGACATAATATGGGATAATACTTAATTTTGTACAGAATATTTACTCAAATATATTGGTCTCCTGCTTTGTTTGTTTCGTTGGGAGATCTGACGCCAGTTGTAAAAAACAGCAGCGCCGTCGGCAGCCGTGGGTTAGAAGTTCTGTAAATAGGAAAAACGAATGTGAATCTGCACAGAAATCGGAATCTGTTGAAGATGAAGCAAACATTAAAAGTTGAGATGTATGAGTTTGTACACAAATAATTGCATTACATTTTGTATTTAAAACATTGTGCTACTTTGATGCAAATGAAAACAGGCAACGTGTACGAAAAATTCAAAGATAATGTGTATTTCTTTCCAATTTGCAATCTACAGTATGAAGTTACAGAAAATCTTTAATTTAACAGTTTACTTGGCCTCATCTTCCGTTTCTATTTTGTAGTTTTGTAGTTTATATTATGATGTTTGCATGTCGTTTTTTGGGAAACTTTCACCACGTGCTTGAACTTCCTTCACATTAGACATTAGACGTTGGAAACGAGAAAAGCTGACTTATAAAATATCTGTGGAAGACGTAGAAACCTTTTAATAGAAGTAGTTTTTGGTTTGTGGGTGGATTTTTTGAGTTTTTCTGGATGTTCAACTTGGGGCCAATCTTTTGTTCATACAGATTGGTCAATTGGGAACAAATTTTTGTTGCTCTGGTTTATTGACGAGCATTTCGTCTTTCCTCCGTCCTATTTTCTTCCATCTTCCACAATCCACAATCCACACAATGAAAAGAACAAAGGAGGAAAGGATCCAAGTTCCAAGTACATACATATTACATAGGAATTAGGACGGATGCGAATAAAACATATGGAGCAAATTGATGAGAATTGGTCAAGAGGATTTTCATGTAAGACAAGTATTTGCCTCAAACGACCAGGGACTAATTAAACAATATATTTAACCGTATTGTTCTTCATGACTATAATTTCTAATTCCATGGCATGGTATTTCTTTCAAGTTTCGAGTACAAGGAACAAGGAACATGCACATACATACTAAAAATACAAAGGCCAAGAACTGCACAGCTCAGATATATTTATACACATATAACTTTGATGAAATTACATGAGAATAAATAAAGTAAAAGAATCCCAAACCATTCCTTTTTCATTCCTCGTCTCATCAAATTTTCATTGCAATTTCCTTCTGTTTCAAATTTCAAATAATAACTTTGTAATTTGTAACTACTCTCAGCCTCTTTTAATGAATAGATTTAGAGAACGGCCCCACATCTGTACTTGTATATATATTCAAACTGTATTTAATTTTAATTTGTATGTCTACATTCTACATCAATTTTTAAGTACATTTAATCAATGATGACATTGGGGAAATCTAAACTGAATTAATTTAATGTACATTTTAATTTTAAAACATTCATTCACCAATAATTATTTTTTTAAATTCTCTCCCAAAGCAACTATCAATTTTATGTACCTACTACGTAAAATATGTAATATCAAAGTTCAGTATTCAGTATCAAATAGTATCCACCTAGAGTCAAAATCATGACAAAAGGATGCAAAAAAAACTACTAAAAATATTATGTTTTTGGTCTCTATAAAAATTTTCATGAAGTATTTAGGCATAATACAGTTCTTGTCATTGTTCTAAAAGCTGTAAAAACGTACAGATATGATGTTTTTTTTATCAAACATCCATCGTAAGTTGAACGTTTTATACCAAACACCAAAACTAAATGACCATTGATCTAAATTCTTGCTCGTTACATTTTTATCATGCATTTTTTACTTTCTAGATTATATATTTTGCTCTTTCATGGATTTTTTTATTTTTTTTAGATCAAATTTGAGGAATAAAAGCAGTAAAAATTCTCAATAAACCTTAAAAAGAAAAAGAAAATGAAAACCATATTCGAGATTCGAGGCATGTATCTGGAATCATGGAAGGAGTTTTTGAACTAAATTGGTTGTGGAGGCATCGGAATTCGGAATTTGGAATTTGAAAGGAAAAACGACAAGATGATTTATGTATCATTTTTTCTATAGTCAAAAGTCTGGCTTTTCTGTCTTTCTCTCCGTTTTTCCGTTTGAGTTGTGAATTCTGGCCAGTTGACCCATCCCAAGAGAGTCGTATATGATCCCTGTACATACCAGTTTGTGATTCTGATGTGCCCTCAGTTCGGTCGTTGTCCATTTTTGTGAAACTTTTTGTCCACTTTTTTTTGGTTCTTCAGATATGGCACTGAATTCTCAACACTCGACACTCAACACTGAATTGAATGTCCTCATCCTCATTCTCATTTCTTTTGTATGTTTTAACATTGAGCTCACATCTCATAGCATGTTCTCAGTTTTTCCCATTTCTCATTTCTCAATGTCAAATATCAAAATCTGGAATGAAAGAAATGAAATAAATTGTACGTACAATGTCCATAGTCTGAACCCTGAACTCAACACTCATCCTTTTGCAAGTTACTTTTTCCATCACTATTTGAATTCAAAGTTCAAACCAAACTTTTTAGACCTTTCATGAAAAACTGAACGTTTTGTATACGTGCATAAAAATGTTGCGTCATTTTTACAAAGAATATGTTATTTAAAGGAAAAGCAGTGGACTACTTTTGATTTTTGATTGGAACATATACATTAAATATTCAAACAATAGAAATGTTTTGTATTTTATCTGTTGGATCAGCATTTTCATTTTAGTTTTTGCCAAAATGATGTTGGGGTGGTCTTACTTTTTTAAGCATTTGATTTCCTCTATAAAACGACAGTTTTATGTGGTGCCCGCAATTACAATTTACAAAAATAGAAGACCGATGTAAACGATTCGGTTCATCTGCCCTCTTCCATGCCATTGACGAAGCTGGAACATCTCCAGTTTTCCAGGAGATGACGAGGAGGAAGAACCTTGAGTAATGTAAAAGTAATGTCCCCTGAAACGTTACAGAAAACATTTCCCGTCGAAACTTTCCCCCAAAGTTCCCACAAAATATATAAATATACATAATAATATGATCGATTGTAAATACCAATGTACATGAACCACATTAATCAAACTCGCATCAAATGTACATTTAAAAACAATTAAAATGATTGAAAACACAGTCAAGTAGGCAGTCAAGAAGAGATTCACTGCAAAATAGCTTTTTATTTTTCATTTTTTTCTGATGCTACAGGTACATTTATTGTTTACTACGGATGTTTCTTTCTTTCTTCTTCTCATTGTCTTCATTAAAATTTGTAATTTCATTTTATATTTAATTAGGTTTTTAGTGACTTTGATTTTATACATAATATTTTATAAAAAAAACAATTCCTCGCATAAAAAAAATGCTTCCGCAATTCAATATCATTTTTGATCAAAACTCAAAATCCAAATTTTCTTGAACCGCGAGGTTTGAAATTTAACTGAAAAAAATTCAGAAATCGAAAACCAACAAACTCAGTTAAAAATTGACGTTTTTTACAAATAATTAAATAATAGTCATCAGTGATCAGTGTATTTTGTATTTAAATATAAAAACTTGGTTAAATAATAATACAATCTCATTTGAACAAACAATAAAAATATTACAAATCAAAGCTATTCTCACAGAATTGACAAGCTCATCTCATTTTGAGATTTTGAGTAAAATATAAATGGAGTTTTCATTATTTGACTTCATAATTTGCGATCAACTTAAATCTTATATATTATTATTGTAATTACATAATACTGTCATCAACAAAGTAGGATTTACATTTAAATGTGCTTACAAGTGCTATTTTGTGGATAAACATAATAGTTATTATTAATTATTAGTGTTGGTGTGAGGAAATCATTTAATTTTTAATTGTATAGTGATAGTCTTGTCAGTTGAGGGAGAAGAAAAAAATTAAGCAAAAGTTATTGTGAATTTTTTAATTAAACATACGAAAAAAGGAAACTACTGGTAAATATGATTTGGATCCTGAAATCTGTCAACTATTTTGGTAAAGCATATTGCTATGTATATATTATTATACATAATTTCTGGTTTTTCAGTATTTTAATAAAGATTAATGTGATAGATATTAATTATCAATCTGCTTTGGGCAATTAGGAAGCGAATTTGCTTTAAAGTTACCGTGCACTATAATATAACAATAACAATCATAATAATTTGTAATAAGTACTAACTAGATCAAAAAGTATTTGTCGATAATACATGTGTCGGTAATGATGATTAAGTATACATTCATGTCTTAGTGGTTGTAATAATAATTATAATAGTTTTTATATGTTATATGTGTGTTTATATATCATGGGAATATTTGTATATCATATATATGTGTGTAACATAAATAATCTCAACATATTTATGTGTCGATCCCATAATAATAAATTATATCTTTTTTGGTATTTGGTATTTAAACTGGTAGTTTTTATCGTATTCTTCTTCTTTTTTATCTTGAAGAGAATGTGTGTGTACTTTTCTCACTTTGTTTTGATATCGAAAAAAATAAATACATATAGTGTACCATAAAATATTATTATATAGTATTCATTTTTTTGTCTTCGTTCTTATACTGTGTTCTCAAGTATAATAATCTAATAATAATTATTATTATATTATTATTAAGAATAATAAAATACAATCTTCATTGCTGATATACAATAATAATAATAATAATAATGATGTAATTATTACACTTTTTTTCCTTTATTTTTTCCCTAGAATCTCAATCATCTCATCAAATTTTCCTTCTTCTTCATTCAACAATAGAGCATCCAAACAACCTGGAACATAAGCAAATCCATAATAATTAGTCATTGGTAAGTGTACTTTCTTGTTCATAAAGAAATTTAAAGTGTGTATTACATAATATAGAGCATCTTTGGTTGATAAAGTTTATTTACGTACCTTTAAAATAAGTTGAACCGAAACAATTTGATCTGTAAAAGGGTCGAAAGAGAATATAGATATCAATTAGTTTTGATGCATTAATTTTTTTTGGAATTCAAAATTAAAGAATGATTATAATATAGATTATATTTTAACTTTTAACAAGCTTCATGCTTCATACTATGAAGTTTATGTAGTATGAAGCATCAATATTATCATTTTTTATTATATTGTAAGTTTTAAGTAATGTATTGTTA
Source organism: Sminthurinus aureus (assembly GCA_034698265.1). Classification (NCBI taxonomy): domain Eukaryota; kingdom Metazoa; phylum Arthropoda; class Collembola; order Symphypleona; family Katiannidae; genus Sminthurinus; species Sminthurinus aureus. Next base: position 14,246 of record JAQGBH010000951.1, on the reverse strand, counting down.
GTATCAGATGTTTTTGTGTTAGTTTTTGAGTTTTATAGTCATCTGCAATTGAGTTTTGTTACCTATTGTGTTGTAATAGATCAAGATTAAGTGCATGAGAAATCCCTTTTGAAAATTCAAATTGTACAAGAAACTAAAATGTAGTAGCTTGATGTTGTTGATTTTTCTTTTCAATCCCTGTTATAGATGTAAAAAGGTTCAACTGTGCTCTCGTATTGATGTTATGTTTATGTTTGGATGTGTTTAAAATATTGTTCTTTATTTTTTATGGGTGTTGCCCTTCGTTTTTTATTAAGATTTTTGTTCTTTTCGAGAACAAATTTCAGAGTACACGTTCCTGTGTTAGCTCCATTACACATTTTCTGGATTTTTTATCGATTGATCGACTCTATGTATTTTTTATATTCCATATTTCCATCTCTATAATTATATATTCAGTCTGCCCACTGATGATGATGATGATGAGAAAAAGAGGGGTTTTTCATTATTGTAGAAGATTGAGGTTTGGTTTTTTTTTGTCTTTGTGGTAATTTGTAAAGGTAGTAGATATAACATATAGACGGCATACAACATACAATGCAGCGTTTTATCAAGTTGTAATAGTAGTGTAATTTGAAGTGCCTTGCACATAACATGAGAAAAGGTTCTACAGAGGACTTGATAGTAGCTAGATAGTAACTTTCTCCTTCAGGTGACTTTTGCATTCTCTCTCTCTCTGAAGTATATTTTGTGTTGTTGTATTAATTTTTTGATATAAATATAAATATGAATACTACAATCTTACGTATATTATAATTTGTTTATAATATAATACATTATGATGATGATTATTGTGGTTTGTGTTTGGGTTTTGTTTTGCTGATTTTGGTAAAAGTGATTCAAACAAGTGGATTGTTGGCATTAATTGCTGTGATGAGTCGTTGGTATTTTTCTTCGTCATCACTTAGTGTCAGGGCATCAAGACAACCCACAAAATAAGACGTAGAAAAACACTTTTGACTGTCAAAAACATACAAAATATATACTATACATTTATGTAATACAAAATACAAAAAATATCAAGGAAGAACAAAAAACATTTTGATAACTAGATAATGACAATAATAATAATAACGATAATAGTCAAACAATGCATATTACTCAAAATAAAGAAAAAGTAATTAATTAATTACATGCATATTAATCAAGCAAGCACAGAAGCAAGTTTTAAAAAGCTTTTCTAAAGGTTCATAATTTATCTCTAATTAAAAAAAAAGTGTCTCATTTCATAATATAGCATTCCGTGAAATAAAGTAATAATAATGATGATAATAATAATAGATAATATTAGTACTGTTGGTACCAAATTATAAAGAATCAAACGGAGCAAACATGAAATGCATGATAGCTTATGATATACTGAAAATACTGAAATTCGTGAGTCAGAAAGTATCTCAGTTGATACTTTTATGATGATGAATGATGAATGATATTCCTTACATTTCCCACATGCACTCCCGATAAACAAGCTTGCGAACTCATGCAATGACACCATTTTTATGGTAAAAACATATGAACCTTTTAGCAAGAGACGTCATCAGGAAGGTTGAAAAAACAATTAATCAACATAATTAATCAAGTGTGTGATAACAACATGCATTAATAGGGTAATTATATGCGTTTAATACTGGAAACCGGAAATAAACTAATACTTGGGGACACATTATATCTGAAACCTGTAGGTTTTATGAGTTATTATTGTAAATTGTGAATATGTCACTGTAAATTTAGGACAGGCAGTCAAAATCGTAGCTAATAACATAAACTACAAAATATCATTCTCCTCGTTGTGTTATACATTAATTTAGTATTTTCTAAATGTGGCCTTGAACTGTTTTTGGTTAGAAACAGCAATGACTTTTATGACTAGAAACCTTTAACCTAAAAAATCGGAATGAACTTTAATGAACGAGTGGGAAGTTTCCTGGTTTATTTTTACATGAATGACTTATCACTATGATACTATACTTTTTTTTTGGATTTTGAACGCAACTTGTTTTTATCAAACACAATACGGTGTCTAGTATATTGGAGCTATTCAGAATAGCCTATTCTAGTAGCAAAAATAATGCAAAAGTCAATGACCAATGATGATTCAATGTGACTTCAACCTTTTCCAGTTTACAATGAAATTTTCCTCAATATAATATGTAACTGTTTCAGGTAATAACAACCAACAACTAAAAATGGTAGAATATGATTTATTGTTGTACAAATCTATTGCAATTTTGGCATGCGTTTGAAAACAACCACAATCACAACATAAAAACAACAACAGAAAGATAGAGGGTAAAGAAATTTGAAGGGCAGAGAGCAAAAAACGTTGTAAAGCCAATTAGTTTAAAGCAATCAAACAACTTTTACTACCTTTATAGTTGCAAAAGTTCAATTAGTAGTCATTTTTTTTTTATTGATCTTTGGGTTTACAAAGGGAAAAACAAACAACTAGCTTTTGATACTACTTAATTGCGTTGTTTTCTGAAAATTCAGGTAACATAGGATACAAAGAGGAAACGTAAATTCAGCATAGTTCAGGGACAATCGAGTTATAAAATGAAATTATTTTACATATTTAAAGAGGCAGTGACACAAAAGATTAGGGCTTTAGTGATTAAAGGCATGGGCAAATTAGTATTGGCGTCCTGGTAGTCGAATTGTGCAGCATGTTGGTTTTTGGATTTTTAGTTGGCTGTTATTAGTATTGCAGAGAGAGAGAGAGAGAAAGAGAAAGAGAAAGATAGAGTGAAATGTAAAAGTGTTAGTGTTAATGCGTAGTATTGCCGTTTGTTAGTTGCAGGCGATAGAAATGCTGTGAGATTAAAGTGTGCTAAAAATTGTTAATGTATATTGATAGTCATTTCGACTTTAATTTAAATGGCGATGATGATATGCATTGCATGAACCATAAATTATTTAAAATAGGAAGAAATAACGTTAAAAAAATTGTTTACCTGCACAGAGCATGAAGTTGTGGCTCCCTATAAATATCAAAACAATAACAATATGTACATAAATTCATGTGTACAAAAAACATCAGTTTGAGGAGAAAATATACATGAAATGATGCCTAGACTCTAGACACAAAAGGGATAATATCTTATATCTTATACATGAATGTACATACCATAATATATTATGTACCACAGAAAATAAAAAGAGAAAGTAAAAACGAGAGAAAGGAAAGTGAGGCAGAAAACAAACCTGTAGAGGTTGTAGCAGTCATCACATACTCTATCCAATTTGGCAAATATTCCTTTGTCGTAGACGCCTTTGCATTGAATGTCAAAGAAAGATCGTTTACTCAGTGGTCGACTTCCCACAACAAAGGAGTCAGCAGCACCGACACAAGCTCCCACTATCCCAAGAATGAGAATTGTGACCAGAACACGATGAATGGCCTTTTGCTTTTCACTAGATAGACCCAAATTGCTGGTACTTCTCAAACTCCCTTGACTGTTACTTACAAACATCTAAAATTAAACCACCACAACACAGAAACAAGCAAACAAACAAACACAATTAGTATGTTTTATTGATTCACTTTAGTTTAATCTTTATGAAATATTATACTCTATCGTTTCTTTTTTCTACTTTTCAATCATCATCGTCATCAACAGTATTATTATTATTATTATTATTTTTACTTCTAATAATTATTAATAGTTTGGGGTTTTACTAATTCTTTGATCCTGAATTTTATACTAAACTAATACTTATCAAAGTTATACATTTAACCATGAAACTATAATATGTTTTAGATATTTTCTCACATTTTGCGTCTCTGTTATAAAACCACGAAAAATAATTAAATGACAAGTTCTGAGAAGAGTATAATTGATTTTTGGTATATGGGGTAGTTTGAAGTTCATTTGATTGGATTATAGTCACTAGAATAATCAGTAAAAGTTGTTTACAGATTATGTAGTTTGATGTGGTTTGATAATAATTCTAATAATTGAAATTTACTACAATGAAATGGTTCTCTGTCGTTTTAGAATTGAATTGGGATTTGAGTTCCTCGAGATCTTCTAAAGAAATGAAACGAAAGCCACGCAATTTGTTTCTTTAAGCTCCTAGGTCTTTTTTTTCACTAAGCCACCTCCTTCTTAGTTATCTATAATACTCCTATTTTTCAACTAGAATGACGCCATTTTGAAAATATACAAGACACTAATCCTCCATTTTAATTAGTATTTATTTCAAAGGATAGCATGATTTCTAGGTTTCATATAAAAAATAACCCCAATTTTAATTTCCAAAAAAATTTTGTTACAATAATAATATTTATATTGGTTCATTTTAATAATATTGTCTGCTTATTTCAAAATATTCAAGGTTTAACCGTTTATTCAGTATTTAATCAGGATTTTATTAAATTTCTTACATTTCTTTATAATTTTTTCTTCGAATATGTTTTATTGTTGAAAAAATGAACTGAAGCTTTATTTGTTTTCCTTAATTCACTGGGTATAATTATTAATCAGAAGATCAGACGATAGTTGGTGTTTTAGTTTTTTTAGGTTTTAGATGTAGTTCTTTGTTTTTTCAACGTTGTTCAGTCATTGTTTTTCTAATTAGAAACTTTTTAATGGATGGATGTTTGAATAAAACAAATTCGAATGCACAAGAGATAAGTTTTTGAGTTTCGAGAAGAAAAATAACCTGCATTAGAAAAATTTCCGACGGTTTTTGGAATGTAGTAAGGAGTACAATCCTACTTACGCACTTATCTGTTTACTATCTATCGTTTAATCAGTTAATACAACTATGAACTGGTAGTTCTTCTACACACGCTTAGGCTTATCTTATGTCTTACGTATGAATTGTTGTTATTTCAAAGATCAAGACTGCTGTTTCCGACAAGCTGTGCTTTATATATATTTATTTATTGTTATTATTATTATTATTTTTGTTTATCCCTACTTTCCCTACTATTCTGTAATAAAATCTTTTTGTTTTTTATCTAGTTAGGGTTCAGATAATTCCAGTAAGAATTACGTATTTCCTTTTGTATATTGTATTGACGATGAGTTACGACGACTGAGTCGAGTTTTTAGAATTTAATTGAATTTATGGAAGTAACCAGAGCAAGAGACAGAGAGAGAAAAGAGGTGCCAAGCTGTCTGATGTCGTCTCTGGGAGTATGTATGTATGCCTTGTTGTTATTATTGACTCATGATCTTTGTATTTTGATCTGTATGGCGTGCTGGTGATTATGCCCAGTAGTAGTACAGAATTTCATAGAGTTACATGTAAGTCTGAGTCAACCTTATATATAAAGGTTCATCGTTCAATAAGCTTTTTTCTCTCTATCATGAAATGTAGAATTACTACTACTATTTTACTCCATATCCATCTAAATACAATCTTTATATACAGTATACAGCAATTTGATCATAAAAAACTATATCAAATCGAAATTTGAACCATACCGTAACTTCCATTCTTGCATGATTGTTTGTACACGTTCCAATGGAAAATATCCCGGGATATTATTTTAAATCTATGACGGTAATTATCCATACAACAATAATAATAATAAATTGTATGCTTATGTTAGTATAGACATCACCATCCTCCATCCTACATATTGTACAATCGAGGAAAAGAAAATGAAAGATTTTCGTCTTATCTCTGTCATGACATGTGTAGAAAACTACAAGTGTGTTTTGGGCGTATGTGTAATGTGTATATGTATGGATTTACAGCACCAAAATGTCTACTACTGTCTACTGTGCTGTAGTATTAGCATTTTAATACATTTTAATCGTTCTCTGTCAGACTGATGGTCGTCGTCTTACATAATGCACATTGATGAAAAGTGACTAATATGTAATATTATACTATTTTGTAAGTGCCATGTATGTATTGAATATTGAGTTTCAAAAGCCAGTACTGCACTCTATGCTCTATATTATTATATCCAAAATATCGTTGCTATTTGTAATAGAGAGTGAGCAAACAAATAAATTCAAAAGTTACTATTCAATTTCGGACATGAATCAATATTGAATCAATGCTACAATGTACTTTCCACAATGTTCCCAGTTCACAGTTCACACGTATGTAAATGAACTATGAACTACAAATAAAATGCTATGGACTATGGTCCGATTACTGTTTCCAATTTCGATTGCTCCTCAATCCTCGATCCTCAGGTATTGTCATGTTAAACATGAACATTTCAATTCCTTTTTGAGTTTAAGGAAATTTAGATCATTCGACTACAACGATCTAAACTCATGAAATGAAGCAAAGTACTATTGGAATGAATGAACTATCGGATTAGGATTCCGTATCAAAAAACAAAACAAATCAGAAAGATCACAGTTCAAAGTATGTTTGTTGTGTGTCCCAGGTTTTCCCCAATGTTGATTAGGAAAAATTTTATCCAAACACTTTGGATTTTGGGTATTTGTGTGCTGTTGCATGATGTTTAGGCCTATAACTCAAGAAAAACTTATATTGTTATATGCTCTATTAATACGCCAGGGTTATGTATTATGCATTAGAAATTAGTAAGAATGTATTTACATTAGAGTACAATCACAATTGTTCGTTTTGGTTATTACATATTATTATATCGAAAATTATCTTGAGAAGTTCAACAAAAGTCATGTATATGAATGCTCTGTACTTATGTGACACATGTGTAAATTTTAAATTGTACAGTAATGCGGGTGCTATACGACGTATGATATGATATGTATACAACAAAATATTGTTTACATTAAAACAACATATTGAGATATTTTGATCATATATACTGTGTATAGTGTACTCTGGACTCCATACGAAATACATAAGTTCTTTTTCAAATGTTCAACCTCCACGAGCACGAGTTAAGAGCTGATTTATATGTATATGTACGATCAATGATTAATAATAATACATATGCCTAATGTGCTGACACAATTATTAGGTTCATAGTCACAGTGATTCTTACATAATAAAGTAAATGAACCATTCAAGACCCTATAAATAATAAATAATAAAGCTATACTCTCACGACACATGTATCTTCAAATTTGTTTTCCTCAAATTGTACTGATTACTGATACTTGAAACTAGATACTAGATGTGTAACCCTACATTCATTCAAATGTTGTTTTTCTCTTTGAAATCCGCAAAGATTCAATGAGTCAAAGTTTAAAAGAATACATGTTTCAAGATTCAAGCTGGATTGTGCGTAAGAAAGTGAAAGGATTTGTCATTCAGTTCAGTTTGTTGTTTGTATCTAGTATCTGTATAACATGAAAAATGAATGATAGGAAAAGGCGAAAGAACAAAGTAGTACAAAGTGTCACAAACCGATGTGCGTAATACCAAAAAATTAAAAAATTGCTCATTATACATTACATCAAAGTAATTATTACATTTATTATGCCAAGATATTAGTTATGGGTCATTGAAAATGTAATTCTGATAGGAGCTAAAAGTTGTTTGCGTGTGTGTGTGTGTGCTCTACGGTACATTTTCATTTATTACTCTGGTATGCTTTATGTACGCCATACATCATAAAGTTATAATACCTACACTGTGAGTAGTATAATATTAAATTTATGCGTGTATCAAACGTGCGTACGAGAAACAAGGTTTATGACTAGTAGTGTACTCCCATAATATATTATGTATGATCTAATCTCTCTCTCTCTCTCTCTCTCTCTTCGTTTTCTTGTATTTCTCCACTGCTACTACTACTTGTGGGCACAAGATACAGATATAAAAGGATGACATTTGTCAACTCTCAATTGACATTACCAGTCGATCATTTTCCCAATTTTCTGTCCTGCAATATCAGTCTCTCCCCTTCAGTTCTAGTATATACAGTAGATTTGATGCCCAAAGATGAAAGAAGAAGACGAAACTTTGTCACTTTTCATTTGGCATTTGGGTAAATACTCAAAACTCAAACTATATTACATATTATTATAAGAAAGAATTCCGTCAGTTTTTATAACACGTCTAATATCTAATATTATTATTGTACATTGTATAAGAAGTATAATATCGTGCTATTTATCATTCTAGTATTTTCTTCGCCACATGTGAAACACGAATAATCTCTGTATCATTTGAATTTCTAATGGTATCTTTATTCTTTATAAAGCGTAAATGATAAAATATTCAACACGTACGAATGGTTCAGTTCAATCCTCAAGTATACAGTATACAGTGAACTGTGGCCGTTATCTTACATCGTTGAATGTTGATTGATTGACGACTTTCGTTCTCGTTTGATTTGTTAAGGTATACATATCGTACACTATACACTATACAAAACTCAATGTAGATAGTAGATAGTAGACAAGTATTGAGATATATTATATATTGAAGAGAGATTAGAAAAGAAAGTATTGAATTACTCAGAAAAAATAAGTAAAGAAATTCAAAACATTTAGGATTTTGTTAGACATCCTGACGCGACCGGCGGAGTGTATGTAGGTAAACTTTTAAGATTTTGATATCTTATTTCCTCTTGACGTACTTTTGTACATCGGACATCGGACACGTCAGAATATAATAAGACTAGTACTAATAAGAGTAATGCTAATAATATTGAATTTCTCGGAAGGCTCAAAAACAATGGTATCGATTATCAGTTTGTGACTAATAAGGGCACTCGCCATCATAAAAACAAAGCAATCAGATCAGTTCCTTGAATTTTTTATTGATTATAATTGCAAGAATATCAAATTACCGATGTTTTAATTTTTCCTGGTATACTTTTGAGTTTTGAGTCACAGATATTCGTTGATTTGTTTTGATGCTTTATCGTCAACCTTTTCACCACGAACCATGACATGACATGAGTCAAATTTTCAGAAAAAGACAAAGAAGACAGTATTTACCAGAGAAATCAATGTGCGCAATTCAGAATGGCCAATGTACGGTTTTAGTAGAGATTTAGCTTAATTTCATAATAATTTTTAATCATTATTATTCAGTTGAAGTACAGAAGTTGGTATAAGATATTTATATCTATACATACATGCCTAATCTGTAATGTATGTAGTTCCTAGTTCCACGCTTTACAATGTTACTTTTTATCCACGTAATTTCATATTAGTACAGCTCAGTATGTTTAGAGTTCAAAGGTAATTCGTATCCACATACTACATTGTATATGCATATAGTAAGTACGCAAGTCTCTATTGATTCTCAATTCTCATACATGATACATGATTATGTGCATTTTCTTATACTCTGATTTTTTATTTGTTATTTGGTTAGCTGAGAATTTTAAAGGTAAATAAAAAATACATCATGTAACATACAATTGACACTCTCTGTAAAGTGCTGTAAAAAACTGCAGTGTGTATACGAATTACATTTGTCTGGATATAGGCATTTGCTTCATACTTATGTATCATGTATACAGCTCATATACATGCAATATGCAGCTTCAACCTACAGACTATATTTCTATATTTGGAGTGCTGGGAATCAAAAATAATGATGATGATGATTGGTTACTGATACTTGTATTTATTATTTATTATGGAAAAATCTGTAGCTTGTATGCGTTTCTTAAAAGTTTGTTGTATTTTTTCGTGGAATAACTGTTTATGGGAACTCCTAATTGCTATATTTAAAACTTAAAAGCGTATTTTTGTACTTATATTGTGAAACTGACGGGTGTGTGTATATGTGTTGTGTTTTGTTTTCATGGAATTGAGAATTGACGTATAGTCTAGAGTCTAGAGTTTACAATCTGGAATTAAGAAACCGCACATGTAAGCAAACAATGCGACAAATTAAACGTTGAAAGGAAAAGGAAAAATATCAAACGTCACAGTCTCAATTTGATGTAATTCCTTCCTTAAATGATATTATGATATTACGTATGATGAGTACAGTACTCGTATACCACATCCATTCATTACATTGAAACAACGTAATGTACATATACATATATATAGTAAGGATTCATAATTTTACTTTGGTAATGTAATGGATAATAGTATCAAGTATTACTGTAAATTGTAAACTATGAACTGTAGTAAGTATACTCGTTATCAATGAAGGAAGTCTTACGTTTTATGATTTCACTTCCACTGCTGAATACGTCTACACTGTGAATAGGATTCATTTGTTTCCAGTTTTATTCTCCAAGTTTTAATATTCTTCAATTAAATGTACATTCACTTTTCGTAGAATTTCTCCTGTAGTTCAGGACTCCGAACTATTTATTATATGTACACACTAGATTGTTTCAACTTCTAATGATTTACAAAGGCAATAATATCCCAGTAATCACATGTTATGACATGGTCATTGGTCATTCTCAGCATGAAATCCCACGTGGAAATGCTGATTGTGTGTGCACTTGTACGATTAATGTGTATGCCTAAAATCTAGAATCTAGAATAACTGTAAAGCTCACCAAGTTCACTAAAGACGAGTTTTAGGAAATAGCTCGAGTACAATGGATTTTTAAATTTAAACACAAGACACAACTGAGCGTACAACATGCTTATATCTTAATTTAAGCACTTTAATTGACATGTGATAGCTATTATTGTATCAACTTGCATGGACTTTTGTACTTGATGTTAATGGTTTCTTCTGTATTCTAAAATGATGAATGGTGGATGAATGATTAAACTAACGACTTTATTATTTCGATAAACCTACCAACAGTTGTAAAGAAAATATTAAAAGACAAACACCAACAAGTACTATGGATAAAATGACCATGTTGATTCTTGTAATATGTGGAAATTGGAAATTGCTCAGTTTTTATTTATACAATTATGAAGTTAAAGAAGAAGCGGCACTTGTCAGGTTCTTTATTACTATTCAATTCTCAAAATTGGTAGAATGTTTATTATGCATGTCTGTAAGTTCTTATGCAGTAGAAGTCACTGACTGCTTCTATCTCTTTACTCGTGCTCGTGTTTGTGTCCTTATTCCTCTTCGTATCCTTATTCCTCTTCGTATCAACGTTTAATATTCCTTGCGGTTTGTAGTTTGTAAAAATTAATAACTGTGATTAAGAAAATGCACACAGCACAAGTTTATTGGCAAGTTTATTTTGTCTTGTGGATTGTCTACTTTTTTGTCCTTTGCTATTGTTTGTTGTGTATTGAGCATTGAGCAGAAAACTTGATTCTTGGCTGTTGACTTTAGCTTATTTCAATTTGGAAAAATTTTGCACTTTTTTCTGAAGAAAATTCTCAGTCAAGACTCAGTGGAATTTTATCCAAGCCAGAAGTGATACTGGTAGTGTTTAATGTTACATAAACTGGATGTATAATCTTTCGAGGAAAATTAAGGGCTTAAACCACGGTGAGGATTGGTTGAATGACTAGATATTTGTATAATGTACAGTCCTTTGACTAGTGTAAACCTCAATGAGGAATAAAAAGAGTAATATGTAATACTATGTTAGGAAGGGATAAGCGTTCAAAGTCTACAGGTCTTTGACTGAGGATGGTGATCACGATGATTAGTGATGATTGAGTGGAAGATTTTTACCCACCTTCACAACTCTTATATTTTTTTTTGTTGTACAAGACAAATTAAAGTAAACAACAGACGCCAAAAGCCACTGGTCGTATTTGACTATCTGATGAAATAAAGTGTCAGTTAATAAAAAGACAGAAAGAGAGAGAGAGAGAGACACCCTGCTCTAGTGTCTAGTCAAAAGATCAGGTAGACCGATCAATGTTCATTATTGACGGAACTTTTTGTTGTCAACTTGCCCTTAATCCATTTCTGTTCTAGTATGTTCTTAGTTCTTAGAAAGAGATCAAAGTTAGGAACTTTTAATAGACTAAAATGTGGTGGAAACTTACTATGATTAATGATTAGCAACAAATAACACATATTGAATCTAACCCGGATATGACGCTGGAAAACTATTGGTCACTTTGGCTTTTTGCTGAATTTTCTCACTGTTCACTATTCACTGCCCACTACAGCACTCACAAAGTTAAAATACTAACTACGGTGAGAAGTTAGCAGATGCGTCTCTGTCTTTCTTGTCTTTGTCTTACTTTTAGTATTTTCTTGTGTCTACTTTTGTCTTTGTTTGTTGATGTGTATTCCTCCCTTTTCTTAATAAGTATCATTAAACATTATCATTACATTTGCAACAGTTCAATTACTTTTGTCTTTTGTAAGTAATAGTGAATGGGCAATCCTTATTAATGTTTATAGTATTCTTCATCCTCGTGTATTTAGTTTTGCATATTGCATGTCTCACTTATTTATCTATTATCCGAGGTCTAGTTTGTTTCTACATTTTCATTCAAGTCAACGCTTATAAAAATGTGTAAAAAAACGAGACTTCTTTTCCCGTCATTAACATCGCGAAAAGATTATGCATCTACCTTGCATGCTATGAATTTTGTATGCATATATTATGAATTATGAATATTGTAAGAACATAGAAGAGGCCAAGAAAAAGGAGAATGACATTTAATTGCTAACTCATTTTCTTTTGGCTAGATTCTAGATACGTTTGTCTTTGCGTGTACAGTGCACAGTGTATACTATAAACAATTGATGCAGCATGTTGTCCTACCCATTCCATATATGACAATTCAACTCAGATTTTTATCTTTGATTTGATATGAAACCGGATTTTCACACCTAACCTAGGGTGATATTTAACATTGTGACCCTTATTAGCAAAGGTGGTTTTGCATGCTTATTATTTATTTTGTACAGAAGAGGGGGGAATGTTTGTGGTGGCTTTTTATTTATTTCGCGGCTGTCACAATAGCCAAACTTTACCTTGTGAATGTTGGCCTGAAAACCAATACTGCAACAGTTAAAAAGTAGACGGAATTAGATTAGAAATATTCTGTGCTTTGAGTTTACAATATCATTGCACAATCTTTATTGTTGGACTGTAAGTTTGATGTTTGTTTTGTTTGAGACTGTATAATAAAGTTCATGGGACGTGTCAACTTTGACTAGTTCTTCCTTCCTATGGTTCAGTCTAGAGTTTAGCATAAAGCTATCATGCATCATGCATCATATTATGTATTTATTATGGCAGTATGTATTGAAACGTATTTAAATTTTTTTTACAATTTTCTGGTATGGGAAATGGGAATCTTAACAGAATGTTAGAAATTGAGAATTGTAAATTGGAATGTGGGCTATAAATACTCAAAACTCAAAATGTTTGTGGTACTATATATGTACTAAGTATTAAGTGATGAACGGATAGGCCAATGGCCAGCAGCATTAACTTTGTCTGTACAGCACAAACCCAGATAAAGATGATTGATCATTGATTATCAGTACACAAATGGTTCTGTTAGTTATTTTACTCTTAAAGTAATATTATTTAGTGAATTACCCCTCCTCCTTATTCTTATTACAACAGTTATCGAAATCTTTACTACTCTAAAACGCAATATGCAATCAATTTGTCTGCATGAAGGTAAACTGTAAAGGATTTTGTTTATGTACTTTTTATGGTGATTCATAATTGTTTAAATAATAAATAATGTATGCACGATCTACAACATTATTCAATCCTATTCTCTATTTTCCATGTGGCTCTATTTTTAAAACCAGTAGATTTACCGGTGATTCAATAGATTCTAGAAATTTATTATTACCGTCACAAGGATTAAACAAACCATGAACTAATGAGCTTACTCGTAATTCACGATGACTTTTGGCTTTTGACTTAAAATTAAACGAAGAAGGATCATTTGTGACTGCGACGAAGAAAACGCATTATGTATTATGTCTGTGCGTATAGTGTGTAAGATATGAGGTGGTATATTTCGACTTTTGTCAGTGGTCATCATTAGTCGATGATATGTTACATTTATTTGTACTTTGTAGATATGTTTAGTGTTTAGTGTGTACCCTTGTTACTTACATCTTACATTATATGAATTACACATGTTGCTTCAATCTTGTGCGTACTCTGTACTGTGTACTGTCTACTGTACATAAAATCTATTTTGAACTGGGAAAGTAAACTTTACTAAACCTGAATTGAGATCTACTACTGAATTGAATTGAGCTGAACTGAGCTGAGCTGAGCTGAGAAGGAAAAATGAGGAAGAAGAATCTGGTATATTCTAGATTCAATATCCAAGAGTTCAACTTGTATAGTGATTACATGTATGCTACTATAAACTATAAACTATATACCAGCGGGTCTCCCATAATTGGTCCGGTCCCGCACGTCAAAATTCACTCGTTATTTTAGTGGTCATATTCGGATTCTC
>JAQGBH010000950.1:0-39268 GCA_034698265.1 Sminthurinus aureus | reverse complement strand
TCGGAGGCTATTCCACCTCTCCGCGAGGTAGCGAATAACCTCTCCGCGCGCTTATTTAACCTCTAGTCCTGGGACTGATATAGTAGAGTAGAGCGCACAATAAGTAATGTCAAGAGAGAAATTGTCAGCAATTCACATACAAAAACTAAGAGGAGCAACTGTACAATGTACAATTCACAATATACAAGACAGATGATACAATGTGCTGTACACAGTCTACAATAAACGTACAGCCCAAAATCCATTCAATTTGGCCGTTTTATGACAAAACACAATAAGGTCTGTTTAATTCCGTGCATCGTAAAACGGAAAAGTTGCAGTCAAATGCATAATAGTCTTTTCTTTCCCACAAAACGGAGGTTACGTAAAAAACGGATAGCGAGGAGTGAGCAGACAATAATATTATAAAAGCAGGCTAAAAGTAAGTGCTAAGTGGTGGATTGTATATTGTATAACATGTAGCATGTAGTATCGAACGTTACGTAAATCGCTCGTTGCTCTTTAGAACGGTGAATAATAAAAACAAAAAATGGAATAAAAACAAAACCAAAGGACAAAAATAAAGTGAATCTTAAAAAAACATTTAATACAAATTTACATTTTCCGATAAATACATTGTGCAAGACATGAATGTCTCATACTCCACACTACAATCTATTCACTACACACCAAGCAGAAACAAAACGTACACTTCCAACATGGCACAAACCGACACTTTCTCCTCCGCTGAGTTTTGAGTTTTATACTTTTCCTTGGTTCAAAATGGAAATTCTGCATGGAGAATGAGGAGGAAAGAGTAGTAGGAAAACTGGAGAAAGGGAGAAAAGCGGACACAAAACTCAATTAGGAGCTCATAAAAAGGAATACTGGTGAAAGAAAGGATGCTGCTGTTTGAAGGCGTGTAAAATGTGCATCAGTTGACAAAACCTAATTTGAAACTCTAATACAGGCCTCCTCTACACCAAACGTAAAATCTAGGTTTTAAATTGAACGATGTACGCTGTACATTGTACATGGAGCATTGAGCATGTTGCACACTAGCAATTTTTACTTGTTGAGATAGCTAGAAGGAAGAAAGAAAGTATAAAAGAGAAGAGACCCAGAACCAGAAGCAAAATTAGAAACAAAAGCAGAAGCAAGGACATAAAATTACACGTGTATTTTCTCCAGTTCCTGTTCTCTGGAATCTAGAACCTCGAATCTAGAATCTAGAATCTCGAATGTCAACACAACACAATGTTTGGTGTGGCCTTCCCTTTCCACCAGTACCAGTGTATCACGTTGGTTAGATGTTAGATGCTAGATGTAGGAATTCTTGGAATTTTCTCACAGTATTATTCTTTAGGCGCTCTGCACAGTAAACTCAGGATAGACAAAGTTTTATGATCCGGATTTGATGCATGCTTTCACTTTCTCTTTCATTTTCTATTTCCTGCTTTCTCCACCCAGTTTAGTTTGTAGTTTGTCTGAATATTCATGAGGGCAATCCTATTCTATTCTATTCAATGTAATCCCATCCAATCTACGTAAACCCTCTTGTCTCATGGGTTTAGAGTGTAGAATGTAGACCCACCAGTTTGAAGTCAAACTCTGTGCACGTCAGCCCTTTTGAAGTGAATGAACCAATATAAAATATAAAATATACAGTGGGCAATGTTCAGTGTGCAAAGCTACACAACAGAAACTCTGACCCTTGGAAAAAATTAAATAAAACTCCTTGTTGATTTTATTAAGGCTTGTTGGATTTTGGATACTGTATACTGGATATTTTTAAAATCCACAATCCCACGAACCAAACAATCCCAGATCCAAGCATCTTATTTTCAAGGTTGTTTTCAAAATATCTCCATTCTACACTCTTGATTCTACGTGCTTCTAGTTTCTACTTGTTTTATTTATTTTTTGAAGCTATTCCGGTTGTCGGTTGCCATCTACACAGGCTAATTAGATCAGACTAATTAATTTTGAGGGTTTACATCTTGACTGCTGTTCTGTTTTATTTATTTGTACATGTAAACATATAAACATATAAACACTACCTTCATTAATGTACATTCTTTGTTTTGTTGAAGGATGAGAGATGCTTACCACCTGTTCCCGACTCGTGTAAATTTCTCAAGTACTGCTCCTCCTATTTCTTCTTCCCTTTGGCACTTAAATTTCAAAACAGGAACAGAAAACATTCCAGAAAAAGCAAACAGAGCAATGCACTCCTTTTCTCATGTTCTAGAATAACAAATAGCCGATAGAAAGGACTTTTAGCACTGTGCTAATTGAAAGACAAGAACACTCTTCAGTCTTCATGATCATCACGGTAGGATAAAAATAAATTCGGTATTATTTCAAAGTGAAAAGTGTGATATGCATTTCCTTGCGAGAATTTCTTGTTTGGTTTTAGAAAGCCAAGCTTAGTATAGTGTTCTTCGGGTCTGGGTAAAGAATGAGTACAGTACACGTCTATTTTATAACCAGTCATTTATTGGACATGTTTTAATGTGGGGAAACAGATGGAAACAAGATGGCGTCACTAGTTAGTGACGCCATCTTGTGTACAGATTTTGAAATAGCTAGTGGCGTCACCTAGTGGATAGATTTTCAACTACAATGTACATGTTTTAAGTATTTTTGTAATGTTGGATAGACACAATAGTGAATATTTTTATTCAGCTTTGCATCCAGAGCATAATAAAGCAATTTCAAGGCGACATAAAATCGTCACAAAGTTAGGATTTTTGAATTTATTTGTGTTTTGGATTATCACAGAAATGTGATATTTTTGTTGGGTTATTTTTAGTTTCATGTTATGGCTATAGATAACAAAAATATTGAATTGCATGGATTGGACTTGAGTGGATTGACCCAATTTCTTTTATACAAATCCGACGTAGATTCATAACTAAAAGTCACAACTATATCTATATCTGTGTACAATGAGCAATGTACATTCTGCTTTGCAGAACGTACCTTTTTACCGCTTCACGAGGGAAACTCAATTAAAACAAGTATCTCATGAATACGCCTAGCTCCCTTTCATGTCAAAGATAGACAAAACACAGTCCTTTGCTTTTTGCTTTCTTTTTATGCTGATTGTAGTTTGTAGTTTTCCACATAATTTAACCAGGAAATAGAGAGGAAAGCGGTTATAAATTAATTAATTTACTTGTATTCCTATACCTTTTTGTACGATGTAGGATTCTGTGTGTTTTATGTAAATTGTAGATGTCGGATTCGTTTAATGTCAGTATTTTATACGAGAAAGGAGAAGAAAACTTATCATTTCCTAAAACAAATTTATTGGATATTAGATATTATATTTGGATGTATTATGCATCATAAATTTTATACGATTTTCTACTGTCTTTCAGTATTCCAGTCTTCGACCTTTGTTTGTTGGATTCCACAAGAAGGGAATAAATAACCACAACAACGTTTTATTCTTATTAGCATGCAATCAAAGGTCATGTTCTCATAAAATAACTGAGGAAAGCATAGCACAGCACATCATCGCATAGCATAAGTGTATTATTTATTATGCATTAGTTCATGTTTCTATGATTATGAACCTTGTTTTCACCACACCCAATTTCCTCCTGATTGATCCTTTCTCCTTTATTTACAAAATCTTCAAAGAAAATAACTAAGCTTCAATTTACTGTACATTGTACATGCCAGAATCGATACGTACCAAAACTCGGGCATATTAAAAACTATGCATCCAACTATTCAAACTATGCTCCAAATTACAAATTACAAATGATCCATTCCACTGGGAAATAAAAAAGTATTGTGTAAGAGAAAGTCAAGAGTTTCGTCCACTGAACGGAGAAACATGCGTTGGAATCTAATGTGGAATGCAGTTGAAAGTACAGTGATCTCGACCTTGACTTTGTCTTTGTCTTTGTCTTGGAGCCTGCCTTGTATTTTGTATTACTAAATGATAGCCCAAGGGAAGGAATTAATTCAGATAATCAGGATGGTCAATGATTAGGCTACTGCATTTGCTTTTCCAATTTAAATATAATAAAAGTTCAATGTCATGTTATGCATTGTGTATTATGTACAACAGCCAAAGTTTAATACATCTACAATCTAAAATGTAATGCGCTTAGTTTCAATTTAATCCCTTTTATATTAGATGATAAATGATCCAAAATATTCCAATATTCTTTTGGTCGTTTTGTGCTCCGTCCTGTGTAACTTGGCTCTGCCACTATACTCTATACTTTATACTCTATACATGATCTCAATATTATGCAAAAAAGGGAAAAGGGTTTACAGATTGATTTGCACCATGATATTGAACAACTGAACAAGATTCATCCAAAAACCCAACCAGACCATGACCTACAAGAAAAGAAGGAAGCAAATGGAAAAGGTTGATAAAAGGTAACCGCAACGGCACAAATTAATTATCCCGATTCACTAAAGCGTACATTCGTTCAGTCAATACTCAATACTCAATACTCAATCCCATTCACGATGTTTTAACTCTCGTCGTCATCCGCCCGTTTTGTCAACTGTGTTTTGTACTGCATTCAATCCTAGGCTTTACAACTACCAACTAACAACTGTGCTAATCTCCTGTCGGGCACTTTTTGTGTTCCGCATGCAAGATTGATTTCAAACATATTTTAGCAATTTCATGTAACAAGTTCTGTGTTGTTTGTGTGTGGAGTGTGGGATGTGGGAGGTGACAAGCGCTGACAATTTAAAATGAAAAGTAGGAAGTAGGAAACTTTGTGCCTTGAAGTAGTTTAGAGCTTAGAGCTTGGCTTTTAGGTTTCCACTAGAAACGCAGAAACTGTCAAATGAACGCATGAAAAAGAGACGTAAATAAATAAAAATTTAATAGATTTTTCACTTTACACTTTACAAACCCCAAGTTCATCTTTTCCATTTTTAAAAGTGAAAGTGAAATGGGAAAATTTCCGAATTTTATTTAAGTCTTTGAGACTGATTACAAAATTTTTATAATTTTTCAACGTCGTTTGGAATTCATATGTTACGTAAACGTCAAACCCCGTACTGTTGTTTATATTTTGCTCCTTATACTTTTTACACATTTTTCCGGAACTGAAATAGGAGTAAAAATCTAAATCGTGTCAAAGCAAGATTTTAAAACTCGCTTAATGAATTCTTCATCGCGAGTGGGTAGTGCAGCGCATATAATCTAATCAGACTAAATAAACAAGTGTATACGTTGTCCCTTTTATAATTGGACCCTTGGTAGTGTATGCTTATGTCATGGCCTCATCATGAACTGCAGAGCCCTGACATAAGCATACACTACCAAGTGTCCACATATAAAAATCGCGTATACAGCTTGTATGCAGTAAGTATCGGGCAAAGTGAGACTCTGGGTGTAGGCTCGCGCTACTACGTATAAGTAGGTGTGACAAAATCGAGTTGAAACCTTAAGCTTCAGCTGGGAATCGAACCCCCACCTACCAAGCGCTCGATGCAAGTCTCTAAACCACTGAGCCACGAAGCCGCGCATACGAAAATCGTAGTGAGGACAGACAGACGGATCTGATCAGACTAATAGGGTAGCTGTACTACCCTAAAAACTTGCATGGCAAAATTCACGGTCACTTAACACATTTAAATTCGTAGACTTGTATCCAATATCCAAAATCCAATATCCAATATCTAGCATCAAGTGGCCCGCAGTATACCGTACAAACAGACAACCACGTCCGAAACATAAAATAAAAACCATCGTCTTTGTTCAATGATTGAAGCGGTTGTTGTCTGTTGTCCAATGCCTGGGAAATGCCTGGAAACTGGAAGCTGGAAAGCCCTATTGTGTAATCTGTTAGCTGCATCAGCTACAAAGTGAAAGTCTACTTACGTAGAGTGTCTATTGTCTAGTTTGAGTTCCTTTGGATATACTTTGTCAAAATTTGAAATTGACTTGCCTTGTGTCCTGGCTCTTGGCTGACAACTACTGTAGTGCTGTACTTTTCAGCCTTTTCACTCTGTCTACAAGTTGTGTAGCATAAAAGTATCTTGGCTTTCATATTTTAAGTGATGCTCATTTAGTCTTTAGCCTGTAGCTTGTAGCTTGGATCTCGGATGCAAATATTGCATGTGGTTTCCTGCTTGAAGCAATCACGTGGACATGTATCTATCGGTTGTAGATTGTAGATTGTGGATTGTCTACAGATGTACTTAGGTAAAGTAGCTTAAGGACAAAAGGAAGATAAAAAGGATAATGTTTTTTAATCTTTCAAATCCGTATTGACTTTGATGAGTTGAGTTCCGGTTGCTCTTTGTCTCAAGGTCTTCAACAGGGCTTTCTCTATAGCCTACTAGAGAAACCAGAGTGAAGCTCATTTTCATAATGAACATGGAACATGGAACCTGGAACCGCCTTGCTACTTGTTCGTTGTACATGTAGTCAGTCGTAATTAGTTTCTAGTTTCTAGTTCCTGCGAGTAATTTAACTAACAAGCAAAAAGGTAGGAAAGTCAAAGGTATATAGGTTAAAGCTTCTCAACCACAGTTTTTTAACCACCGGGGAAATTCATTTGCACGGGAAATTTTGGTGAATTGGATAAAATACTGATACTGATTTGAATATTTTGCATTTTGTGTAAAAATGGATTGGATTTTGAAATTTCTGTTGCCCGTAAGCCTATATAATTTTCTTTTCTATGTTCAATATTCATGCAAGATAAAGTAGTCCTTGAATCCTTGAACTTTACCACGTGGCCACGTACATATGTATTAGGTTTTAAGTTTTAAAGATTTCTCATCAACTTTTTCCATGAATTCATGAAATTTTAATTCTTTTAAACAAGCTCACTAACTCATTTTTTATTCCAGGAAATTGAAATTTAATTTTTGCAATGCAGTGTGGGTTTTAAAACAGATAGATGGTTAAATCAGTTGGTTCAGACAAGCAGAAAAGTGAGATAAGTTTTCGTTCTTTTTCTGTTGGCTTCATGTTTTAACGAGATTTTTTTCTTTACCAGATTTACCAGCTTTCATTTTTATTGCATATTTTATTTTCCATGTCCAGTGACCAGTGACTAAGTTTTAATCTTTTATGCATACACTTTACGCTATACACCCGCAAAAACAAGGATTTATCGTATGATATGCATGACATGATGTAAAATATGAAATATGAATGATGGACATTCAGAGTATAAGTGTAATCTCTAACCTGTAGTCTGTGGTATTGATTGTATAAAAAAATACAGGGCGCAGAACATCATCATTCTATCATCCTGGGTTTTGTATTGTGTATTGTGTATTGTGCAGTACGAATAGATAAATAAACCAGATTGTGATACGGCTCGTTAGTCAGGGGTTTCCCTTCCCCTTTTTTCCTTTCTTTCTCGTCAATGTCAACTGTATACTATGAACTGTGGACAATGAACTGTGCATTCAATATTTTTTCCAAGAAATAGCCAGAACCTACAGCTTCATAGAGGAACAACCACCACTGACTAAAAGTCTGATAGACATTAGACATTCTCTTTCCCAACCTGATTGACTGACTGCCGTAAGTACAGCAAAATACTCTGTGAAAAACCATACACACAAAAGAGTACCAGGAAAGTACCATACCGGCCCAGCCCAGTCAAAGGAAAAGGTTGTTCATAGTGACAGGATTTATGCTTTCTCTTTTTATGCGTCAGTCTCCTCAGCGTCGCCTTTTGAAGTTCATTCATGAATCATGAATCATGCCGTCCATTTTGATACTATATTTTATGGTATGGGTGTTGCTCAACATCATTTCAAATTTCACATTTTACAGTGACTGACCAGACGATTCGATCCGCTCCAAGTTCCAAGATTATGAGATCCAAGGTCATGTCGGATGTCGGAATACTCCACCTTTTCCCCTTTGTCTGGAAAATGGATACTTCATTTCGCAGAATCATAATCGTAGTTGTAGTCGTAGTTGTAATCGTATTTGTAATCGTAATCGTAATTAGCTTGAGTTTTACGTCATCCTTTCAGCACTATTTGTTTAATCTAGTCTACAGTTTGTAGTTTGTACATGGATATTATGCACATTGTACAATGTAAAAGACATGCCTTGAAGGAGTTTAATCTCTCCTCACCGCTCCTCTCCTCTCCTCTCTTCACTCTACTCTTTAATCTCCACGCGTCATTAATTATGACATGGATGATGTGATGGATGAATTTTATGCATGAGTAGAAACTAGAAAGTAGAAAGCAAAAAGTAGAAGCTGACGCGAATCAAAGGTCTTTGCACAGGGCACACAAGTACAAGGAAATCCTCCTCAGGTTCTGTCTTCTGTCTTCCTCCTTCAGTTTTTCATAGTGTATGCCAAAGACTATAGTACAACACTTTGTCTACATGTATTTTAACAAACAAGCAAGATGCAACAGGCATTTTGTATGCTGTACACTGATGCTGAGTGTGGAATGTAGAGTTAGAGTGTGAATAGAAACAAATGAAAAATGGACCCGTCGAATGCAAATCTCATTATTCTTCTTTCTCTTCATTCTCCATGTACCTGTCACTTTACATACTACATACTACTTACTACAAACTACAATACACCCATAACTCACAAAGGAAAACTAACAATTATAAGTACTACGTAGTGAGTGTAAGTTCCAACTTTACTGACTAAAAACTATACTGGCACTTTTTATTCTTTTCTCTAATGACAGTGGTAAAATATGACGAGAGACAGAGAGAGAGAGAGAGAAAGAGGAACCACGAGTGTAAACAGAGTAAAAATAAAAGTCCCAACTTTAACTAGTCCTAATCTTCCTGAAAAATATAATATCGTATAATTTAACGTAGTACACAATGCAGCAACATGGGAATACGGACACTGATACTGGTGTTGGTGTTGTTGTTGGCACTGGTGCATCCTCTTGTCTTCACATATAAAAGACAAAAAACCTGTGAATCTCAAGTTCCCCAAGGATTCACAAAAAGTTTTTT
The DNA here is from genome assembly GCA_034698265.1 of Sminthurinus aureus. NCBI lineage: Eukaryota > Metazoa > Arthropoda > Collembola > Symphypleona > Katiannidae > Sminthurinus > Sminthurinus aureus. The sequence continues at coordinate 30,330 of JAQGBH010000950.1, read as the reverse complement.
CATTAAATAATGTATCACCTGTATCCGTATCTGCCTGTGTTATGCTTAATGCTAGTATACACTAAGTAGTAGAGGTGCACTATCGTTTCATTATGGTAAAGAATCTCAATTCAGATTCTACACATTTCTTTGTTCTCTCCATTCTACATACTCCATACTCCATGCAAAACTGTACACCACACAAAAATGTACAAAAACTTTTACTGATTTGCAAAATCTAAAGATTCTATTCACATACAGCACACAGAATACATCACTTATGCCGGAGGAAAAGTACACATGAACGTTGTACACTGTACAATGTACACTGTACAGGCGTGGATACCTACACATTACACATACACGATCACACATACTGCGCTTTGAATTATACTGTACACTTACAGGGAATCTAATTTATCACTCAAGCTAAATGGAAAGTTGCTACTTTGATTGAAACTTCAATTCTCAATTCTCTATTTTGTAACACTTCCGCTCTTGCTCTTACTTTTACTTTTACTTTTTTCTCCGTCAAATCAGCTTCTCATGTGACCTTCAGTTATGACATTGCCATTACCATTGCCATTCGATAACTAAATCTCTTCTTCCTTCTGTCCTCTGTCTTCCGTCATTCCATTCCATTCATTCTTTCATTAAAGTACAATTGACTTTCTTGAGGGCACAAGACACAAAAAAAACTCTCTCTCCCTCTTCTCACGACCTTCCTTCCTTACAATACACTTTCCAAATTTCCAAATTGCCAAATTGCCAAAGAATAATCCTTAATGGAGTCAGGAAACAAATGGCAATAATTCACTGTTCAAATATGAATCGGAAATCGGAAATCGGAAATTTGAATAGGAATTTGTCACTTTCTACTTTGATGAAAAAACCTAACATGAATGTTGGACTTCCGACGTGTGAGATATTTTTTTAGCCTTCCTCTAATTCGTAATTCGTCGTATGTAACTATGGACGATAGACAGGAGATAAGAACGAAAGAATAATGATACTTATATAACTAGAGAACGGAGTAAAAGGTAAGTACAAATGGCGTGATAGAAGCAAGAACATAGAAGAAAGTGCCTTAAAAGAAGAAGAGAATAAAGCCAAGTTGTACACTTAGCAAGTGTGTAGAATGTAGAATGTAAAATGTAGACTGTAGAGTTTAGACTGAAGAGCTGTAACTTTATTAGCGATAATAAAAAAGAATGAGATCAATTGAACGTCTCTGAAATTACAATGGATTGTCATTTCATTGAATGGATAGAAATTGACTGTATAATATCAGTTAAATCCAATCCAATCCAATCTGTAGAATTTACAACGCAATCTACAGTGTAATATAGAATCCAGAATCTAGAATCTAGACACATAACAGTTACCACTTTCTTCTTGTGAATATACATAGACTAAAAACATGGCAAATAGGACAAGAAATGTCTTTGATATTTCCCTTTGTTTTCTTAATCATTCACATGTTTTGTAGCCTTAAAAACTGCGTATCTTACTGTGTTTTTGTTTGTTTGTTTGTTTGTTTGTTTGTTTGCTACTATGTGCGTTTTTGATTGTGATTGCAACACATTGCGATAGAGTTTGCACTTTGTATTTTGTATTGTAGATTATACTTAGATTGTAAGTCCATTGTCATAAATTTCCACATCATACATTGTACTAGTGTTTTTCCTCCTCTCCCTATATCACACTCATACATTTGTAGATACATGCAAGAGCCAGTGATCGGGTTCGAAAACAGCACATTTTACACTTTGGCCTTCCGTTATTTTTGGATTGTGGATAACAAATAGTAAATTTCAAGAGCAATGGAGGAAGGAAATTTGATGGGGAAAATTGAGTTTGAATTTGTAATAAAATGCAAATAATGGGACTGGTTGTCCAATTTTCGGACTTTATACGGCAGGAGGATACAGATTGGTGAATGGTGAAGGTATGTAAATGAGGTGCAATAAAATGGGTATCCTCTTTGTTTTTTTGTTTTTGTTTTTCTCGTGCTTGTCGGTTGTTAGCTTTCTAGGTTGCATGATTCCTCCTTCCTCCTTCGTGTTCATGTTGTCGTCAGATTCCCATAAGAATTTGTACAAGGTGGAAACAGAGCCACGACCAACATCAACATCAACCCTGACTCCAAAACTCCGACTCAAGCTCCGCTCTCCAACTCCACAACTCGAGTAAAAGTCGGTAGAAAGAGAAGGCATAAAAATAAATCAGGTATGGAAATTTCCTGTGTGGTGAAAAATCCGGAATGTTGGATGTTGGATATTGTGGCATTTAGGATATTGTGTGGATATTTTAGAAATCGATACAAAGTTTCCATGCCTCAAGACTATTAATTCAATAGGAAACATAAGCTTGCGGATTGAGGATTGAGAAGTGAGAATGACCATACTGTTTTCTATAGCGTATCGAGCAATGTGGAGGAAATGAATTAAAATCTTTCCCGTTTTCTTTTTCCTTGACTTGAATCTTAAATGCATTCATATCGTAATTATGTAGGTACTTTATTTTTAATTCTGAGTGAGCTATATATTTAGCCATACTGCACTTTGCACTTTGTGCCTCTTTATACAAATAATAAAACAACATGCCAATATATTTGAGTGCAAGCGGGGAAATATAAAAAGGCAGTCGGACTTATCTACTTATTTGCGTATCGTAAAAGATAAAAAATGATTTTGTTCTAATGGAGTCATAATTATACTCACTCTATTATTACATTAGCTTTACTTTCCCTATTCCAGAAGCCAGAAGCCAGAAGCCAGAGTCCAGATGCATTACTTTTATTGCTATAATAATCCCAATAATACGTTTAACCTTCAAGTTAATAAGTGGAAGCCGTAGTCACAGTACTGGAGTTTGACTTTAATCCAAAGTTGAATGGCCGAAACTGAAATAAATATTTTCTTTTTTTGACAACATAGCAAAACAAAACAAAAACAACAACAATCCATTTACTTTTACCAAACTCCAAATTCTAAACTCCAAACTCGTGACACATTTCATTGTCAGTGTCAGTTGTGTACATTGTGCAGTTTATAGTTGAAGTTGTAGTTGTAGTGGTATTTGTAGCCTCTAATTTTAATAGTGTGAGTAGAACTGTAAAAACTGGAAGGGTGATATGGAGACAGATTGTTAAAAGTTACTGTGAGCATGCCTATTCCGTTTTGACTTTGGAGAATTCACCATTCAACTGTGAAAATAATGCACTTAATCAATGTCAACGGTAATTTGGGATCGTAAATAAATATAACACACCATGTTCCAGCCACACTCGTAAAATGAGAGATGAGCGTGGAAAATATGTCATTTGTACAATGTACACTGTACATTGTACAGTGTACAGTTTTTACTAATAACGAATAACGAGCAACCATTAAAGTTCCAAACTTCCGCAAAGAAAAGACGTACGAATGAAAGACACATTCAACGTTTAGGATTTCAATTCTTTCTAGCAATTCAATCCAGTAGTCAGTGCAGCGGAATGGACGTGTGGAACGTTTCACACTACACACACCATCTACCTAAATACATCTTCTTTTTCTACAACAGCTAATTTTGTTTCATCCTCTTTTATTTTTATGGTACGCAGAATTGGTTCGGAAGCAACGCCGCTATCCTTTACCGTAATCCTAATACCTAATACTTATCCTTTCATCTCCTACACATCCAAAAATAATAAGAAAAACTTATCAATGAAACGTAAGCAGAAAGCAATCCTAACAGCTTTCCTCATCTTAAAAAGGATGGAAATCCGAAGCGAAATCCACTGTGCTCAATTCCATTTATATGTATTCCTGGAAATCCAGACTAGAAAATGATACTATGACATTCTATACGATATATGAGGTATTTCTTACCCAAAACTCAAAACTAACAATTAAACTACAAATCACACACGCGACAAGGATTTTGGAACCATTGAACCTCTAAAAGCTGCATATATAGTACTTTATGAATTACGAATGCACTCTCAAAAGCTTAACACGAGTAATTTGTTCAAGCTGGTTCATTCTTCATTCTTCATTAGTCGTTGTACTTGTAATTTTCCCTTAATCTTTCCAAAAGCCACATCGGATATTGGACATTGGTGATGAGCTATAAAAATGTAGCTTCAGCTAGAGCGCCAAACTCAGTAAAACAGATAATGCAAATTTTATTTTGTATTTATAAATAAAATGACAGTGGCAGTCTCAACGCCATTTTTCCAACGTATTTTGGACTTGTTACCTGAGACTGAAAGGAGTAGTGTGTAGGATGTAGGAATGCGCTAAAATGACAACAAAGGAACAGGAGTACTTGCACAGGTATAGTTGAATGACCTAGAACTTTTTGCCAGTTCAATTGGATCGCACGAATGCTATAAATACAGGCAAAAGCCCTGCTGATGCATACCATACGTGAATATGGTATGTATCATCCTCATCATAATTAATTAGAGGAATGAAGGGTTAAAAAGGTCGGGAAATTGGTGAACGGTTAATTAACTTGGTTTTAGGTAATTGCCCAGCTCCGCCAGAAACATAAAATTAAGCCCAAGACGTAGTGTACTTAGCACTTGGTACTTAGCAAAGTTGGACATGGGACATGCTATTCTCGACATTCTACATTCTACATTCTACGTTCTTCATGCTACATGCTACATGCTACACGTAGCCCAAAACACAAGGTTATTCTTTATTTATAAATATTTGGAAAGAGCAGAACCAAGTGAGATGAAGATGGTGACGAACAGAGAAACGTAGAGTAAAAGGGATATGAAAAAGGGAGAGGACATACCGTGTGCATAAAAGTCAACGTGTTGTATTCTTGTCCTCAACTAAAGTTGCATGTGACAGGAGGAGAGGAGGACAGGAGAAGGATTTGCCAAAGTCCGGAACTTGAAAACGTGGAAGTACTTAAATGTGAGAGCGGACTTGCAGCATCCAGCTTACAGGTTCAAGTTTCCAGTTTTCCAGGAAATGATCTAACTCTACAACGGGACTAGAACGAAATGTGGAGGAGATGTATGTAATTTATTTTGATGATGATGATCAAAGTTACATGAGATCAGTTATACGACGAACTTATACGTATAGAAGTAGTGCAACTCGACGGAGCTTGAGAGATGCAGCATCATCTGGATTCCAGCCAAGTGCTTACACATGCCACACGTCCCAAAAACTTAAATTATTGCCCATCTTCACTTTACTCTCTCTCTCTCTCTCTCTCTGTGTGTGTGAGCGTACACGCGACAATTCATACAGAAAAGGAAATGTTTTAAAAGAAATCCGGAAACTCCGAGCTCCGAGCTTGGAGTTCGATACACGATGCACGTGATGCAGTTGAAACACGGAAATCTCTTTGCATTCAGCACATTTATGCTAAAAGTTATGATAAACGTTTTACATGCACAACGTGAAATGCGCTTTGTACATTGTACATTGTACATAATATTCTATCCAGTTATTTTTCTCAATATGGATAAATATAAAAGTAATTTCCAGCTTTACATTTAGTCCTCGTTAAAGAGCCAACAGTTAGTGAATAAAGTTAATAAGTTGAGGACTCGTTTAATTTCATAGACTTAAATACTTGTTGTATTTTAGTCACGTCAATTACATAAAATATAAAATGTAAAATGCTGCATCTGTGAATTGAGGATTGAGGTCATGCATTATAAACTACACACAACTAGCATCTAGGACCTAGGTATTCAAAAAAATTCTCGTTGGACTTTCCTTGTGCATTTTTAAAGCAAATACTAATACATACTAGTACGTGTAAAGAGTTGAAAAATATCACGACATACTACACACAGTTGTACAGTACTTAAGCACTCATCATATTGCTTAATGTACTCTTGCTCATAAAATGGAATTTAAGGTCCATGTTTTATTTCCGTGTATATGTTTTCCCCCATGATGCATAACATATAACACATCTGCAAAGTCAACAACCTCTGTGAACTTTCTGTGCCCTTGTCCTCCAGCTACCACCTAAAACAACTAGAACAACTAGAACTAGAGCCCAGAGGCCAGAATTGGATCCGGAATGCCAAAAATGCAATGTGATGCAAATATCAGGTTTGCATCCCAACTTTCTTGCAACCTTGTAAATTGTACAAAGAAGCTTTTGGCTTGTCTTGGCTTGAATGGGACAAGAATGTGACATTCCATTCTATTTTCGTGACATAAACTGTCTGTCCTTTGTGTAAATGCAGGCTCTTAGTACAATGTACAGTGTACAATATGCAGTTTACATGTGTAGAATCCTTTGAGTTGGATTTAATAATCTTTTCCCTGTGGCGATATAACTCTCAGTTGTTTTTGTATGACGTGGTAAAATTCTTGTTCCTTTCTCGTTCCTGGAGAAAGGAAGAGAGAGAAAAAGTGTTTCTTTTTAAAAATTCTCTTATATTTTCCCCCTTATTTGTTCATGCCGTTTCAAGCCCCTAGCATAAAAATTTCTCATTTTATTGAAATTTTGAAATTTGAATTCAAACACGGGAATTCTCTTCTATATTGTTTATACATCCACATTTGTGTGGATGTGTGGTGTTTCAGCTTTATATTTATCCAATTTAATCCATCAGCAACATTTCTTTGTTTTGTCCTAATGGAAACCAACCGTGCGGAAAACATGTATAATGTATAACAACAAAACAAGAAGAGCGTTTTCTGCTCAAGTTGAAATTTGATACACGGTTTGTTTGGAATTTGACAGTATTTTTTCTGGCAAAGTGCCTGTTGTTAAGAATTTGATGCTCATTTTCTCCCTCATACTTTGTTACTTGGAAGACAGAAATGGAATGGAAAGAAGAAAATAGGTGAGGTAATTTTTGAAACGATTCCTGATATTTGTATTTCCAAAGCGCAACCCAGTTTACCATTTGCAGTTTACTGCCGTGACTTATTACATTGTAAGATGATGATTTTTATTGTTACACTGGTATGATATTATGTCATAATAGTAGTGTAGTTGAATTATCATTATTGTGATTATGATTGACATACTTGTGTGTAGAATGTAGAGTGTAGAGTGTACTGAGTGTGTGATTATTCCAGTAGATAGGATATTATAAAAGTAGTATTGCCTATGGTCCTACTTCTTCCTTGTTCATTTTCGATCCATCATTCAGTAAACGTCTTGAGTCTAGAGTCTTTTGAGTTGTAAAGTAAAAGAGTTTGCAGCCTGCGCAAAATCAAGTTCTCAGTATCCAGAACTCGTAGAACACCAACAACTTTGCAACTTTCTTTCTTTTCTCAAGTTTTTTCCTCTATTGTGTACTGTGCATTCTGAATTATGAATTGCGTGTGGATATGGGGAATGAAAGCTGAGGGAGAGAAAAATATGAAGGATAGGTTAGTTTAGGTTTGTTGACAAAGAGAAATCATTGTTTCTCCTTTGTCTTTGTCTTTTCTCATCCCCTGTAGTTTGACAAGCTCGAGTGAAGACAGAATTATGAGATTGATTATAAAACAACTGTGCTCTATGGTATGCTATTTGAGACAGCATCTCGTATCTCGTATCTAGTATCTAGTATCTAAAATCCAGAATGTAGACAATACTCAGAAACAAGTCATTGCTACACAACATGTTTTCACACTTCATTACTCATTTTATCACGTACCTACAACCTACAAACTACAGAGGACAAACAGTACACAGTACAAAGTACAACAAAGTGCAGATATTTTTGGTCAAAATGCTTATTTCTTTTGCTATTACTTTCCTTTTCCTTTTCCAACTTCCATCTGCCAGCTTCTACCATAAAAAGGGTAGTGGAAAGTAGTTAAAAAATGCACGAAAAAATGACGGAAATTTGGGAATTTTTGACAGTAACAATTGACAATCCTGTAAGAGTACCAATAAATCATTCGGGATTCATGAGGTTAGGGCTTATGCGTCATCAACTCATCAAGAACCGAGAAACAACTATAACCCGAAAAGAAAAATGTGGAGGTGGACGTTGGACATTGGAAATTGAAATCAAAGTGTGAGAAAGTTGTAGGTCAATGGCATGGATTTTCCCCTTGGTTTGAATCTGAACAATCAAGAATGAAGAATCACAACTCAAGACTCATGACAGGTAGAGATTGAATTGTAGGAGATTTATGAGTTGAAAATATATTGCTCTTAATTCTTGTCGCTCATACACAATACACAAGTCACACAATGGAAAAAGCTGTACTGCTCTTGGCAGTTTTTGTCATGGTGTGAAATAATTTGGATTTAAAATTTCACGGGACGAAATGGTGCAATATCCACAACATCCATGACAATCACATCAACTACAAAAGGTGACAACAGATTTTCAGGTGCAACACAAACATCTATCAATCGTTTTTTGGATCCAGAAACTTGCATCATTTTACATATGTAATATGTACAATGTACAAAGTACCAAGACGTATGGACGTACTACATATTACGATGCATAATATAAATGACGTACGCTGAAAGAGGCACTGTCAGACTTTTTGAGGAAATGAAGAAGAATGGTCTTTTAACAAAAGGACGGAAAATCATAAAAATCCATCACAAAAGACCACTGTCATATTTGAAAAATGTGGACTGACGGAATGATTTGTTTAACATCATTAATGTTTTCTAGAAACTCCGAATAGCATACATGCACAATGCACACACACACATACGTACATTCATGCATGTATATCTTTTCATGATGGTGATCTATGGTGAAAGTTTTGAACTGGTTATTTTTCTCCTCCTTTCCCGCAGGGAATGCACTAATTATGGTAGTTTTATTTGCAGGGAATGGATAGTTGTTGGTTGTTGGTTCTTGGTACTATATGATTTTATCTTCATTGGGTATTTGATATTCAGTATTCGGTATTCCATGTAATATGTAATGAGTAATGAGACGTGGTTTCATTGTCTTTTGTTTTTTGTCTTTTATCGACCGAAGAAATCAATCAAATCAGCTGTATTGCACACAACTAGCAACTAGAAACTAGAAACTAGCTGCAAACTGCAACCATTATGCAGAATGTAGATGATGCATATTTTTGGTTGTTGGTGAAGAAAGGATGGAATAAATAAATAATCGACGAATACGGAATATCGAGTATGAAGCGTTGGAAAGTTACAACTTTGAATGTTTGACGTCATTTTAAGAATGGAATGATGATGAAATGCGTTCTAAACTTTTCCACGTTTCTTTTTTCTGCAACCCGAGGCTACAGATCTTTGGGCTGGATATGAGAAGAATGAAAGATGTATGTTTAGGATATAGAGTGAAGAAAGGCGAAAGGTTTGTTGGATACGCTAAACAATTCACTGAAGAAGAAGCAGTAATAATTGATTACACATGCATCTCGTATCTCGTATCTCGAATCTAGAATCTAGTGTCTGGTGCCTACTCTTGCTACTTGCTATGTTAAGGATTAGTTGCGAAACGCGGGGAAATATTGATGGAGCCACTAAAAATTGAAAAATGATCTACGTGTCCAAAGTACTTAACCGAGTAGGTACAAAAGACACTATAGATACTAGATTGTAAAAGCTAGATGATAGATACTAGATACGCTGCAATTTTTCACAAGTCCTCTGCTTCTGTAGTTTCTGCTGCGGAATATGGATTGCAGATTGCATAAAACATAAACTATATTATGTAAACCTAGTGAGTTGCATATGCCCATGTTTATTTATTATATTGACTTTTCGTCCATCAGCTCATCAATATCCATACTCTATCCAAACTCCATACATCTGTTGTAAAACATGAGACTGGCAGTCTCAGATAGTCTCAATATTTAGTATTTGATGTGAAGCACAGAGCTTGTGCACTGTGCATTGTGTATTGTGTATATTTTTCAGTGTGCAATGTAGGGCTTCTGGTTCCTGGTACACCCTTGAGACAATCTTTGGATGATTGATGAAGTCTAGACTTTCCTCTCGGACAATTAACACTCGAATCTACGTACACATTGAATCTGTATAATATACAAAGTTTTAAATAATCTTTTATTTATTTTTCTTTCAGAGAGAGATAGATAAGTGATGACAAGAGATAAGAATGAGAGAAATGAATCATTCTCTGAGCGAGAGAGAAGGAGCACCACGTGATTTTCCATTGCCTACTGTCTACAGTCCACACTCTACACTCTACACGTGCTGCACTCGTTTATATAAAATTATTTACTAAAATACACTTCAGGCACTAACTCTATGGAAAGAATCTACCATCCAATCCCAGTCCACAACCAGCATTTCACATTAACCTCCATCTTAAAATTGAATTCGCCTTTAAATCATAATATTTCAGGTAAAGTCGGGAGCAGCTTCTCTATAAACCGTTGACGGTATGCACAACGTGTGTGCTGCATTAAGTTCAGATTTCAGATGTGATAATTCTCCTAAAATCTGCGTATTGTGTACATTATGTACCGCATCTGGAATCTGGAACGGAAATCATGGAACACAAATGTCCTCAAGCCTCAAGTCTCAGGGCTCAAGGTAAATATTAAACGTCAAGTTTATTCGTATTCGTATTCGGATTACGATTATGATTATTATTATTATTGTTTTCTCTTTGAAAACAAAACTAATGTCACGCTCAAAGACGTCTAGGGAAAAGGTAAAAGTTAAAAGTTCGGAATATGTGTGTGTAATAAAACACCCGGAAAAGTCCTACTTCAAAGTCCCACTCCCAATCCCAATTCCATTCACATTCAAATTCACATTCCCCTTTACACCCAAACATTCGAACCAACATTTGACGGAGAACACCGAACTGAGAGCTCAGACTTAAAAACAATATAAAATGTAATAAAGGCAATCCCAGCGTATCGGCGTAAAATGTTTAAGGAAAGAAATAGAGGCGATGAAATGAATTATGTCTCTTCTCAGAGTCGACAGTCGAGACTCTAGTCTCTAGTCTCGAGTCTTTGAGAAGAGACAGCTTTTATTTTTCACATTCTGTATTACAGTTTACAGTACCTAGAAATCGGATGAAATAAAAAGCGGAAAGGACCGCTAAAATTTTAATAGTTTTCTATTTTCTATATTGCGATGGCAATACATGTAGAATCTAGAATCTACAGCAATAAAAATTTGACTCTACAAATATTCCACAACCTCGCAGTAATACATGCACACGAAACACAAACAGCACACTTGAGACACAAATTGTTGCTGCGACTCTAAAATCCTCGAGTCAACGAGTCATCGAAGCCGTCAAAAGTCAAAAATCTCCTGAGAATTGACTTGACTTGAGACTGGATCAATCCTTACTCCTCGTCTTTCCTTCCTCTTCATTCTCTTCTCCTATGATATCTATGTATTAGGTATTAGATCATATTTATCTATGGATTGACATTGAATTCTACACATGTTGTCCCGTGCTTGGGCTCAAAATGCTCATACATGTAATAAAAGTCAGATTAAAGGTTTAGTAAATCCGGGATAAAATCCCATATTGACAATTTTTATGCGCTCTACCTTAGTATTATTATTTGTTCATGTACTCGATTTTTCCTATTTTCCCTATACGTTTTCCTTTCAGACTTGACACGTGAGCTCTTGTTCTTGCTCTTGGTCGTATACATTTTAGCTTCTCTGTCTACAAAATAAAAAGTAAGGGCTGTACATTGTACATTGTACATAGGTATTTTACTTTCCCCCACAAAAATGGCGACACTCTAAACTCTAAACTCTACACTGTAGACTCTACAGTCTACTCTCTGCGCTCTAAACTAAAGAATTTCTATGCTGCATACTTTATGCTCTATATCGGTGATACACATTTGACATTTGGTCTGGCCATAAATTGTTTCATCTCTTTTGTGCACAGTAAAGAAGGCCAACTCGTAGTGTCATTTTATGGGTCCTTCAGTGTGTGTCATCCTATTTTTTATTGTTGACTCTACGAAATTAGAGGTGGATTGGCTCCATGCTCAATGCTCAAGACTCAAGACTCTAGCTCAAATTGAAACTCCCTCACGTTGAATTGACTGCAAAATGTAATACGTATCATAAAATGAAATCAAAATACAATTGAATCAACAAGACAAGGAAGACAAAAAAAGACTAGTCATTCCAAGACAAAACAAATCCTGTCTGCCTTTCAACTTTTGACAAAGAATGTACATTGTACAAAGAACAACAATGACAATGTCTATGACTGATCGATTTTGTCCAGTCCATTTTATTTATACCTTAGAGTTGTTGGAGATCAAGAGGAAAGTAAGGTCAAAATACCAGACAATTCAATTCAATGAAAATGAAAATTACCAAACCCCCATTTCCTTTTATACAATTTACAGTTTACAGTTTACGACAGCGGATCCGCAGTCCAAAAGTTTCAAAAGGATTGACAATTGAGAATTGACTCTTGACTCTTGAGGTATCTAAATATTTTCAATACTCAGTCAGTGTTTGTTAAGCTTTGAGATTGTAGATTGTAGATGGATGAAAATGACGGTATTTGAATTACGTCGTAGTTTCCATCAATTTCCCACCTGTTTTTCCATTTCCAACATCTTTGAAGTTTAGTAAAAAGTTTAAGTTACTCAATTTCCCATTTGTTAAATTGGATTGTTCTTGATTTGGTTTGGCTGGGCTGGGCTGGGCTCTTTCTCTTCTCTTCTTTTGCTTTCCCTTTGGTTTTATCTCTGTCTCCGCCAGTTAATTTGGTTTGTTTGACATTTTTGTTATTTTTCATCTAAATTAAATGACTTAACTTTGATCAAAATTACTTAAAGTTTCCACTTGTACCGATACTTGAAGTTGTACTTGTTCTGGTTCTTTTTCTTGTAGTTGAACTAGTGACTAACGAATAATTGTAAGTAAACTAGTCCCAACTCTAGAGTCTGACTACATATTTTACATTTTAGGTATTTTAGGCACATATAGCATTTGAAATTTGAAGTGCCGTCTCTCTTTCTCTCTCTTTCTGTGTCTGGTCGTCATCATGAAATTGAAAGACGACAATCATGTACAATGTACAGTGACGAATTTTGAATGAAATTAAGTCGGAATAAAAATCCCTGGGACTCTAAACTCTATAGACTTTAGACTGTAGACTTGAGTCTTGAGACTTGAGAATCGAGCAGTGAACAAGTGTAAGTAAAAGTAGTAGAAAGTAAAATCTGTATGATTGATTTTTTCTTATAAAAACTGAAGGGAGAAGAGAGAAGATGGAGAGTGGAATAAATAGGATGTGTCACCATTCACCGTTCACCACTCACCATGGGTGATTTTCTTTCAAGTGCATGTCTGCGGTTTCAGACACTACAAAATGTCAAATTAAGTCATCAAATCACCAACTAAAATAGAAGCCAGCCAAAACCTCACGCCACTAGTCAACCAACCAACCACAAGTCGAATAAGAGGAGACGTCCATCTTCCATCTTGAGTGCTTAGATGTACATTGTAAACTGTGCAATGTACTTGGGAATTGGTGTGCCATGCCACCATGCTGTTGATTTCAATTTTCTTCCAATCCGTCATCTTCATCGTCCATGATCTATGCTGTTATGACAGTAGACAGTAGACAGTGGACGTGTGTAGTGTGTAAGTGAAAAACTTACAAGTTGACAAGGAAATCTCAGTCAAAAAGTTTGTCATTACAAACATAATAATTTCCTTGTGGGTTCACAGTTCTCAGTTCTGAGCTTGACATTTTCAATGTCGAATTTTCATAGTCATGATTACGATAATAATTCATGCACAATTTCATACAGTCGATGCTTCTAGTTCACTTCTAGTTTACTCCACGACTCAGTTCAAGTCAACTCAAGTCAAATGAAACCAAGTCGAGTCAAGTCCAGTATATAGTATATTGAACTTGTACAATATTTAACTCATCTAGTCTACCTTTCCATTCTAACATGTATGAGATATGCATTATTACATTATATTATATTATTTTGTTCTGAGGATAAACTGCAGAATGAACATTTTTTTATCTTCATTCCATTCGGAAACTAAAAGAGTTGTGGATTATGATATATCTAGAACATACAATATACTATGTATATCGTATGTACATTATTTTATAGTGGCAGTGGATCCCAACTTCCAAATTCAAAGCTTGGTGATAAAACTGATAGTTGATAGTTGACATTGCATAACGATAGGCTGTAGGATGTCTAAAGATAAAAGAGCAAAAGTTGTGAGAGCGTCGATTACACGGATGTGTATTCTAGATTCTGGATTCTAGATTCTACGTCGTTTCATTTCATTTCACTTGCTTCTGATAGCTGGACTTGGATCATTTATTACCAGGATAATGATGATGATTATTAATATTATTTTTACTGTTATGATTATTATTATGAGTCCTCATACTTTTCAGCTCAGCTCATGGAAATGTTATCCTGGAAAAATATCATTGCTTTTACCGATTTGGCAAGTTTCTAACCAAGCCAAACCAGACCAAGCGAAGCCGATGCAATGTAAAAATTACATATGAGTCGGTTTTTTGAAATTTGGAAGAGCGTCACTTGAAGCATCGCTGTAGATAGCGTTTACACATGTTGTTCTTCCAAACATGAAATCATACATGCTACATGCTATACATTATACACTATACACGTCATCACACGTACATGAAGCATAGATATTAGATATTATCCTGATATGTCCTGAATCCAGAATCTAGAATGTGGGGAAAGAGGATCCTCCTGAAATGTGATATTTCTTTGCGACAAATTGCTTGAAAGCGTTCGCATTTTTCAAAATGAAGTGTAGGAAAGAAAATCCTCTGTTTCTTCAAACATGTTCACCGCCTTATTTTTTACTCTCTCTCCATCTCTCTCTCTGTCCTCAGATGCTATTTTTTGCTCTTGCTCTTTCTGTCGGTGGACTTGTTCAGCTCCCTTATCAATGTTCATCTGATGAGTAGAACAACTTTCACTCTAACTCGTTCATTCATGGAAAGATAAAAGGACATCGGAAGAGGGAGGAAGGAAGGAAAAGGCATGGCAACCTTCCGTCAACATGTTTTTAGCCTGCCATGGAACTCTCATTTTCTTTCTAGCACAGTTACAGAAAATTGAACTTGGATGCTGGAAGCTGCATGTACAACTGTGCTAAACCAATATTAAACAAAAAACGCTATTAGTTGCTCTTTATGGTCTTAGTATTTTTTATCCATATGCACATGCCTATATGCCTATATGCCTATCCTTCTCCATCGTAATGATCAACATCATCAGGTTTTTATCAGAAAAGCCACTTAACTCGGAAAATCCGATTAGCAAAAAAGTAAGACAAATATGTACCGTTTACACTGGTGTCACACTTGAAATTGACGTCAGCTGTGTAGTTGAATTCCAATTGAAATTCGAATACCAATTCAGCTTTTTGGCTTTGACTTTGACTTTGACTTTGAATTTGACATTGATGGCTCAAACAGAGTTGAAACGGAATTTCATGTAACACAAGCAACATGAAAAGGAAGAGAGAAAAAAAGGGTCAATGAACGAATGACGAAGTAAAAAAACAAGTGGAAAAACGATTCAAGTCAACTTAACTCGTCTTAAATCAACTTGAGAAAATTCAATTGGAAATGGAACTTTGCCATTTTTTCCCAAATACCAAATACTCGTCAGCTTCAGTTGACCATCAAGGATCCTCCAAGATCTAAGATCCTGTAGAATGAGAAAAGTTTTTCTTTCACGTTTACTTTATTCATTTTTCCCTTATGCATTTCTCTATTCTTCTCTTTCTAAATTTCCCCATTTTTCAAATCAAGAGACATCTCAATTTATTTAATTCAAAGAAAAAAAAACACTAAACTAAGAAAACCTTTATAGTTTAATGTTAAGCATTTTATTCTCAGTATTGAGCATTGAGTATTGAGTTTTGAGTATTGAGCACTGAGTATTGAGAAATTGCAGAAGGAAAGCGGAAAACGAGTAATTCTTTCGTTGAAAGTTGGAAAAGAAAGTACAAAAAATCCATAAATTTCCTTCACGTCTTGGTGATGCTAAATCTTCACCGTCTTTGAACAACTTAGTTTCCAGTATTACATTTTTTATTAGAATTTTTATTGCAGGTTACACTGCGCTTCTTCCTCCTATGCATATTGATCAAATCAATTGATGTAGAAAAGGGAAAATTTCTTTTTCTTTTTGTACCAAGTGGATTGTGGTTGGAGTTCATACATTTTGACTCTAGTTACTTCAATTTAGTTTCTTCAATACGTGAACTAATCGAGGCGTTTTACTGCCGTATAAAAATGAAAAAGTGAAAAATCCTCTCTGGTTCCGATTTTGTATCGCATAAATGCTTTAGTCTCCAAAACCGAAGCTGACTAGCAAAACACGACCTCTTGTCTGTCCACAATTACAGAAAATATGCGATGCAACTCGTGCGAATTTTTACAATTTCTTCACAAGATGGCGCCTTTAATTGGTTCAAAATAAAATGTGTCCACAAAATGGCGCCACTAATTGGCTTAAAATTAAATATTTCCACAAGATGGCGCCTTTAATTGGTTCAAAATAAAATGTATCCACCAGATGGCGCCACTAATTATTATTTTAAAATAAAATGTGTCCACAAGATGGCGTCACTAATTGGCTTAAAATGAAATATTTGTACAAGATGGCGCCTCAAATTAGTTTTGAATCTACCCACTAGTTGGTAACTTTAATAGTCGACGGAAAGCGTTTTTAATCTCCACACAGACAGGCAGAAACCCCCGACATTTGTAATACGCTGCTTCGCTTCTAAAAAAGGATTAATCATTTCACGAGTAAATCATTGGGAAAGATCACTTTAAAAAACTGGTTTTTATTAAGCAAAAAGATCCAAGATCCTACTGTAAGTTGGAAATATTCTGTTGCCATTGAAAACTTTGGATTTCCTTCAACCCCAAGGGGTAATAGACGCGGTGAAAACTATCAAAGTTTTTTTCCAATTTGTACAGTACGCATGAAATATCATTAGGCATGGCGTACTTTATAGAAATTAGAAATATGCACACGTAGAAAAGTTGTGGGAAAAAAGTTCTTAATTAAATTCCCAAAATGAACAGCAAACTACGTGTACAATGTACATGATTCCGTGTCCCTTTTCATGCTGTGTGATCTGAATTCTGTATTATGTATTATGTATGATTTACGTATGTATGTATGCACGACGTGTGTATGAGCCCATAATGATTTATGCAAGGACGTAACCTTAGAATTTAAACTTCCTGGAACTAATTTCTACACACCCCGTAATGGAGTCACTAAACTACTGTTTAGAGTTTAGAATAATGGGAAACAAAACAAAGATGAAGGATGAAGAATTGAGAATGGAGAACTCTGATTTCGCGGTACTTGATCAATCCAGATTCTAGATTCTAGATTCCAGATTCCAGAATCCAGATTTGTTCTAGAAAAGAATCTGTACCACAAACCCCCTTGAAATAATAAATGTTCGGGAGAGCATGGAAACAAACTAGTCAAATGAAAAGTAGATAAAAGGAAGAACCGCTTGCGTCAAGTTTAACTATATGTTTTACTTATTCCATGCTCCTCTTTCTCTTTGATTCCTGGTTCCTGGTAAAATCTAAAATATAGTTGTATTTTTTTATCCTGTTCTCTCTTCTTGCTGTACTCCTTTTTACACTTGAGGAAGCAGATACATTTGCTCTTGCCTGAGCTTCTTTCTTTTGTATAAAAGAAAGTAAAAGTGAGAGAAAAGGACCTCCAATCCCTGCTCACGCTTACCACACGATATAAAAATTTAAAAGGGAAAACCTCTTGAGGCGGAAAAAGAACGAGCAAGTTTCTTGTATCCAGTATAAAGTACAATATGTCTTATGTATCTAGTGTCTAGTGTGTAGTGTGTGGAATATAGTATGAAGTGTTTTTGAAAAGAGAAAAGGAGAAAAAAGGAGTTGAAGAAAATACATTTTTATTCTGTGGGTGTACTTGAACCACATAACTATATAAAGACATACAGATCAAGATGAGGAGAAAGAGACGAGCAGGAAAGAAAATGGAAGGAAAAGAGAGAAAAGGAAGGGTGGAGTGGAGTTAGAGCGACGAAGAGAAAGAGGGCATAAAAGCAGTTGAAGAGATATTGAAATCTTGAAAATTCTTCCAGTTTTCTCTCTTGTGTATTGCACTTACATTCACCATTCACCGCCAACCGTTCACACTTACTTTACAACTATTTATTCTTCTTTATGCTCCCACACTTTCGCTCATGTGTTTATTCTTTATACTATCAAGTAAACTTGCTTTTATCTCCGTTGCTTGGCTCTCTCTCAATCTCAACCTCAACCTCAGTGTCAATGCCAGTGCTAGTACCACTACCAGTGTCAAGCTGCGTGTCGTCTATACTCGTTTTATCTCTCTCTCTCTCTCTGTCTTTCATTTCATCAAGGTATATTACAACTACTCCCCTTTCTTTTAAAAGGAATAAATGAATACACCAGTGTAGTAACCGTATCCTGGTTTTTTATCTAATAAAAAATAAAAATAGAGGTTACATGTAAAAATGTATCAGAATTTTAGAATCTATCACAAAACTGGTATGAGAGAATGCCAACGCAATGCACATGATCTAAAATTATCAACTTGGGATTAAAATGTGGTGGTAGAAATCACATAGAGTTATATTGGCAATCTCACTAATCTCTAATTGAACGTTCTTAATCCGAAAATTGAGCAAGAGTGTGGCGTGCAGTTGACTAGTAAACAGTAGAGCAGGCTGTGGGCTGTAGACTGTATGCTGTAGAATGTAGATTGTAGTGAGTCAAAAGTAGACATGAGCGGAATTTGTAAAGAGACATGAAATCGTACGAAACTCCTCGTCTTGCTTCGTTCCTTTCATCGCCTTTTTGTCTTTATTCCCCGTTTCTCGTTTCCTTTCCTATCTCAGCTGAGAGGAGCTGAGAGAAAAATGGAGTTTTCCCAGTAAAATTAATTACTAAATGTGCTTTCTTAGTTTAGCTTAAAGTTTATCCTAGTGCAAGTGCAATGTGCACTGTACACTGGATTTTGTATACCACATGCGTGTGTTTTCTCATCATGTAAAGCTAGCTGAGTCCAGGGAATAAATGAAAATGAATGGATGGCTGGATTGTGGATGAATAGATGGAGGTGAAAAAGATTAGGAATAAAGCGAACCATGATTGAATTGAAGACGGGAGTGATGATGGGAAACCAACCTCAAGCGCACAAGAACACTAGAAACTAGAAACTAGACACTAGACACAAGACATATGGATTGTCCTACTGAGAACTCAGAACATGAAGTACACGTAGTTTTAGATCCAAGTCGCTCTACGTCATTCCACTCTTATATAATGTAATGTCAAACAACTTCCACTAAATTCGAGAGAAACAAGTGTGGCCAAATCCCGTCACTATGAACTTACTTCCAGCCCTTTGGTCGCTTGTCCCTTGGAGACTTTGGAGTTTGTGGACTTTTCTTCGCTCTCATTCTGTACATTGACGAGCTGGAATTTAGGTTTAAGTAGATAAAATACGGATATGGATACAGATACAGATGTGAATACAGAAATGTTCCGTGGCACGTACTCGTACTACTCGTAGTATGAAGAATAAAGATCCTTGGATTCCAATAAAAATATCGCACTCCATGAACAACATTTCCCAGTGTAAACCACAGGCATCGGGAAATAGAAATCTGCATATTGCATCTTTCTCCATGAGGACCATGTGTAGCTTACGCAGTATGTGTGCAGGGGTAATGGGTATAGTATGTAGTATGTAACAAAAGTTCATGGTTAATGGCAAAATCGGGCATTACAAACACAAATCTTTTTAATTATACTTCCACACACACTGTCCCAGAAAATTCGCACAGTCGGAATTCTCTCGAATAATCTGTTGCTTCAAAAAGTAAGTGACTGAGGAAAATGTAATATTTTATAAATGTTTACGTCGTCATCCTACGTTGTACATTGTATCTACATTTATAAAATTCAAAGTTTATTGCTTGCAACTTGCAATCCCGCACACGGTATTTCAAAATTTGATTACTTGAAAAATTTGGAAATTAAAAGCTTTGATGCAAAATAGAACGCAATTAGTTGTTGTTGTTTGTCGTCGTGGTTGGATTTGGATTTGGATGTGTATGATAATATAATAAACTTGTACACGATTTTCCTTGTGATAAAAAATGTAAACAAAAAAATAGATATAAAACTACACACGGTATGCACTGGATTCCTCTGAGCTGAGCTAAACTGAGCTTAATTTGTCATTGTCAGCAGATTGATTTTTCAAAGAAATGTGTACGCTCTAAAGCCTTCCCTGTACATCGTACATTGTACATTGCACAGTGTACAGAATCTGTCATTTGATTTCATTTAAAGGTTGCTCTACGTTCTAGATTTTATATTTTCCTCCGTGATTTATTACAATGTTTGAAAAATCTCGGGTGCTGTCGTTTGAAATTGCTCTAGTGCCTAGTGTCTCGTGTCTTGTGCCTTGTGCCTAGTAAACAAAAACCCAGGATTACTACATGAAGTATCTATGTAAGTAAGTAATCCTCGGAATTTCGGATTTGGATTCGGATTCGGATTTTTGAGTGCATCTTTCATCCTGGATGGGAGCTTTGTATTTTGTGTTTTATATGTACAATGTACAGTGTACAGTCATCAACATTTTGTCATTCGCCGAGCTCTGCGGATGACATGACAACCATTACCACCTAAAAGAGACATTCATATTCACGATCATCCACTAGTAGCTGAAAGCTCAAAGAAATGAGGAAAATGCACAAGACCTTTATTTCTACATTGTAGACACAGAATAATTATTATTATCATACTACATCATGTGATCTACAATCTACAATATACATAATATGTTATGTACAACATACAATGTAAAAAGATGCGCTATCTGCAATCTCCAACCTTGTTTTATGTGATGTACGCTTAACTGCATTGTAATTTACATGATGTGTGGAACATAATATATTGTAGTATTTTTGTTACATGATTCCACCGCTAAAGCATGAAAAACGCGACGATTGTCTGCAGAATCGCCGTTCACTTTCAGTTTTACACTAGGATCCACAATGGACAGTGTACAGCGTACACTGTACAGCGTTTATAAAATAGCTTTCCCCAGTCTATTTATTACTGTCATTCCTTTTCCTCGTCTCCTCGTCCTGTTACCATGCTAAACAAAAACAAAAACATGCTTGTCGACTCTATACTCTACATGTATATTGTCAACCATTTAATTTGCGTGTAAATCTTTCTATTTTCTACTGGGAATTTAAATCCTAACGTCAATTCATTCAAACTCCAATTCCAACATGACGATAACAAATGAGCCCAATAACCAAATTCATTCAGGCAATTTCTGTCAGTGGATGTTGGATGTTGGATTACCTTTTACACATACAATCACAATACACGGATAGGTAAATCTCTGTAATCATTTACTACCCTTTCTAATCTTATTACAGGGAATTAGAACTTTGGACATTTATTCCATACAGTATATAGTATATAATATGATGGATTCTCGTATTTAGTTGACTTGAGCATTCCTAGTAGCTTTACTAATTATCTGTATTTTCATTATTCTGTATTCAGTATTTGGGCTAAAGCAGCTGTCCTAAATATCTATATGTATTGATGCATAATCCTTCCTTAAATTTGTAACTTTGGTACTAGACACTATGAACACGAAAGGATGAGAATCCCGAGTTTTGTACCACTATAAATCAATTACATGCGACAAAATAGTATTATCTAAAACAAAAGTTAATCACTAGAAAAACTCTTACTTGAGATGTTTGACGATGTCATTGTTTAGTGAACACTGGAAAATATGTTACTGTCAGTTGCCAGTTGCCAGTGTCTCATGTTGATGGAAATTAATCAGAAATCAAAATTCAAAGCAAGATCACGTAGACAAAAGGTAAGTGCTCCTGATTTGAAGCTTTATTCTCAGTCTTTTCACCATGAGCTTGGTCTTTGGCGGTTTTCAGAAGAAGCCAGATAATTTTGTTTACACACGCACATTAAGTAAAATGTTTCAGGGAAAGTTTTAGGTTTTAGGCCGAAAAAATATGAGCATTGAATTACATAATGCATAGTGAGAATTGGAAAGAAATTTATAAGGAGTAATATGTAATATTATAGATATTATTGATAAAAAAGTTGTGGTTGTGAAGCCCGGAAATTCAAACAACAACCAATTGCTATTTAATAAGTATCCATTTTCTTTTTATACCGCATACGTAACAAAAAACTCCAGGAGCTTTGTTTCAGCAATATTACGTATTGTGTAATCTTCAACTTTTAAGTTTGTACAAAAAAACTAGAAATGAGAAGTGACAACAAGTGTCCTGATTTTGCAAAATCCAAAAATGTACAATGTGCAATGTATTAACTACAAACTACAAAAAACTTTTTTAAAGTTTGCACGTAAACTTGAAAATGAATTGCTGTCATGTAACATGCAACTAAAAGTTTATCAATTATTTTTGCCTAATGGTTTTATGTACGTTCATCTATTGAAAATTAGCCTAAAGAAGTATCCACATTTCAAAAAGTAGGCTTGTATAAAATATGAACAGATATTTTTAGCCACAAGTTATTAGTTCATCTCATCTTTCCCATTTCATCCTATCACTCGGCACTGCTCATTGCTTCTGTTTTGTACCTAGTAGCTAGTATCTAGTACCTAGGATTTATGCATGCTACAGTGTTGAACTACAGAAAAAATTTTACATACTAACAATAAGGAAGGAGTATCAATTACTCATGTCATTGTTGTCTTTTCTGAGAGTAAAATCAACGGAAACATGCTAACAAAGATTCCACATTCAACATTCAACAGCACTCAACATCTATCTACCGCTTTGATTTTTTTGTTCACAAAATTTTATCTTTGAGACCTGATATTTGAAACAGATACCTAAGGATGCCTGGGTAATTTAATTCCTTGTAATCAAAATGTCGATTCTGCTATTTCTTCTTATTCGTGTACTCGCGAGTTTTGTAAAAAGGAAAAAAAGTAGGTTTTTAAGGCCTCTTCTCACTACCGTATTTTATTTTGAGCTTGATTTTGTCTATCTTCTGTATGTGTTCGAGGTAGGTTTAAGAGGGAAGAGGAATGAGGAATCTTCGAAAACATGGTGTAATTTTTCTTGAATTATTTTTAGTTGGAGGCACCAATGACGGCTTTTTAATAGCATTTCGATTTTGTCGACAAAATTATTCTACGGATCTTGGAAAGGTACGTTTCAATGGAAATAAATTAAAGAGAGAAAAGAGAAAATAAAATGCTTCTCAATTCTCAACATACATACTACATACACGTGTAGCTCATAGTCCAAAGTCCTTGCTGTATATTTTGTGCTCAATGCTCAATACTCAATACTGCAAGTATATTTCTTCTCATGTCATGCCAAGTTACCACAGCTGAGTGCACACTAAATGTACACAGTACAAATCCTGCTCATCAATACAAATAAAAATGATAATACCTTGCACAGTGTACACCTACGACATGTACATAATATGTTATGTATTGAGTTATTGAGGATGGAGGATTGAGAATTGAGCTCTGAGAAAATTTAAGATATATTTATTATTTATGCATTGATAAACCTGTCTCTTGCACAACTTTGAAATCCTACTATCACTCCACACTCTACACTCTACCAGCTACTTTCTACACTCAAAAACCTCATTTCAAGAGAATTTCAAGAGAAAATAAACAGTCAACTTGAACACCAGTTTTGCTGTGCAAACCACTCCAAATCCCGTCTTACCTACACTCTACACACTACACTCTTCACACACTAAACCTTAAATGCAGCACTCAGATCTTTCACTGAGAAAGGAGATGCTAAGATGAGGAGATGCTAATAAGAAACAGAAGAGGATTCCTGTTGAAACCTGTCAAAATACTAATGCTAAGCAGGCAAAATTTTCCTCATCTAATCCAGAAATAACTTGACCCACAATCCAGAATCTACAATTCAGAATCCACAATTTATATTCAATCTTTCTTCTGCATAAGAAAAATTATAATTTTATCCAATTGCAATCATTGAGCAAATATATCATATGTTATGTGTAATGTATAATATGAATTGTGTTCCACGATCCACATTTTGTGATTATCGTCCCATTTATCATTTCATCCTTCTCATCCTTTTCTCATCAATGATGAAATATATGACGAGTCATCAGCAAATAAGATTCTAATAACAAATTTTATCCCACAATATTTTTCAGCTACCCAAGTTTAACTTGTACCAAATACCAAATGTTTTCCAGTTTCAGTGCTGGTTCTAGTTTCTAGTTCCAATTATTCCGGTCACTCATCCCTAAACTAACTTCAAGGTCTCTGAATAGATTTCATTTCACTGACTTTTGAATGGCACAACTTCATTTAATACTTGAGTTTAAATGTCAACGGCATGTCTTGTTTATCCAAGTTCAGTTAACTTTTACTCTGCACTCTACGCTCTACACTTTCTGTTAGTTGGGCCGTTAAACCAAGGGATGGGATGGAAAAATTTGGATTTTGCGTCTTCATTTCCCACCAAATATTACGTAAAGTATGAAAGTTGGACTATTTACAAAGTTACGATATTATTAGCTAGTAGCGGGAGAGGGACTGGAAAGAAATAAAACGGAGTGAAAATGAGAGTGAGCAAGTAAAATAGAGCAAGATAGAGTGAGAGAGGGCAATAAGAAATGAAAAAAGTTTCAAGTGGAACTAAATTGAATTGGGATGGTAAAAGCAGGACAGTACAGGGACAAGAGAGGAGAGGACTAAGTGTGGAATATCAGAATCAGAATCCTAGAGATATTTGATGTTTGGACAATAAAATGTGTAGCAAATAGAGAAAAGTACAGTGCCATTGTGAAGAGTGAAGAGAGAACGCGAGAGAGGTAAATAAAGTAGTATAATATACTCGTAAGTTGAAGATTTTTTGTGCCAAAAATAGACATTGGAATAAATTCGCTCCATAAAGTTAAAGTGTACATTGCACATTATACATTTCATGTGTGTGTCACGTCAATCTCCTCAATTCACAATTCACAATCCTCAACCAAATCAACAACCCTGTGAAATTTTAAGGAAAAAAGAGTCGTCATTATTTGGGATTTGTCCTCCAAATCCTAAGCGTTAAGCGGGTCTGATGATATTTTATTTAATTTTAAGGAGGAGAAACTCTACAATAGAAAATCAATGAAACAACAAGAGAGAGGTGCAACTTTTAGTTTACAAAACGTGTAGAATTTATGCTACATTCTACATTTTTCTGAAACGAAATGGACTTTCTTACACCGTCGCACTGTACAACTCTTTGGGGATCCACTGCGTTTGGCACAATCACAGTTATATTTTTAGCACAACAATTACATTCTACATTCTACATTTGTACTTTTCATTCTAAACTCGGTAAACGACAACGGTAAAACAAGAATGGCTGACAATAACAGTGAACAAACCGATAAAATACTCATCACAATTAGATTCACTTGAGTGAACGCTCATGGATCCATGACTGATTATTTGTTACAGCGTGGGTGAACGCTGAACACTAAACACTGAACACATCTACAATACACACAAATTATGCATGGTAGAATACCTAATATCCAATACCTGATATAAGTATAGACAAAAAAGTACTTGGAAACTTGCTAAAAAAGTACTGGAAACAACAAAGGAAAAATGTAAATATTTGCCTTTGACGTGCATGTACAATGTACAGTATAAATATTTGTTTTTCTGCAATCCTGATGCTTTATGCATATGATTTTAAAAGCACACTTGTAACGTGCATCAAGTGACACACGAATCTATAAAGTACAAATGCTTCATGATCACTGCTCAATACCCAATACTCAAAACAGAACAAAGTGGAACACTTGAAACTTTTAATGGCTCTTGTAGAACTTGTCAAAGAACATTTGCATCAAAATTGTCCTTACAAGGGAATATGAATGGATCTCAAATTGAGATTCTCAATATGAATGAAAAAAGTTTGACTTTTTCTAGTGTCATGACTTATTGTGCACAGTGTACACATGACTCAAAGGGTTGACTTTTTTTGACAGTCATTTATCAGTTACACGGAAAACTGGAGAGTTGAGTTCTCTCTTCTGTATAATATTGGATTTTACTCATTTTCGCCGTTTTGCATAAGAACAACTCAAACTCTACACTCTACACTCTACATGCTGCATGCTCTACAGATCACAGATAGAACCAACCACATCCTATTTTCCCTGTTCCCTGTCTTGTCGTACTATTCAACATTGAACCCAAAATTCATGGAACTCTTTCAAAAATAGGAAAAGCGCAAATTAGTTTCACGTGCCACCGAAAAAAAGCCACAGTGCTAGGCTTTTTAGAAAATTGGACGAGCCCTGACCTGAAAACAGAGAAGAGATGCGTATCTAAAAAATGTAAGTACCTTAGTGGAAAAATGAGAAACCTGTACTGTGCTGTGCAAGTGAATATTGTGTGGCATCGTTCAATTATATAAACGTGTCTTTGGTTTAATAACATCATAGTATTAGTAGTTTGACCAAATGTTTTTAGCTCTCATCCCCCGGGGTAACAATTTGTAGGTGGAAAACAAATGAGAGTAGTTTTAAATTTCACATGCATTGGAAAAATACTCATGATGCGGTCAAATACAAAGCATATGTACTTGAGACTTTTCTGCAGTTTATTTAATATTTACACGGAAACGGAATGCAGATTGGAGGTATCATAATATTGTCTCATTAAACCCCGACATTGCATACATACTTACAATCTAGAATCTAGAATCTAGAATAACGTATCATTTAAAGACCAAAATCCAATGGCTCTTGAAAAGCTAACGATGCTCTATTTGAAACTGGTACTGGTTAAAAGTTGGTCAGCATCAACAACAAAAAATTACATTTTCTATAGTTTATGGACAATGAAATATGGACAAAAACTAAACAGTTAACAATCTATGGTAAAAAATGAAAATGTAAAACGGGTTTCACTTGAAACTGACGTGTTTTCCGAATTTTCTAATGAAAAAGACGCTACTCGGAATTCGGAATTTTACTTGGGAAATTAGTGGAGCATAAAAAAGTATAAAACAATTGGACTACCTTGAAATGAAGTGTGGTGCTAACGAGGATTGATGTCAATGGATGGTTCCTTACAGAAATCCTGAAGACTGGCTTTGAGATGAGTCAGATGAGTGAGATGTGACGAGACGAGACGAGACGAGTTGAGTTGAGACGTGAGAAGACAGTACGTTGCAAAACTTGGGAATTCAGAGCGGTTTTGTGAAGAATTCTATTTTGAACTTGTGGATCTTTTTTTAACTGTTGCTTTAGAAAAGTTTAGTTTGGCTCTTTTAGCTTTTGTTTGCTTTGCTTTTGTAGACTTTTGTCAATTTTGAAAAAAACTACAACTATCCAATCCAATATCCAATATTCAATCCAATAGATCACGTGTGAGAATCTTTTTAATAGAAAGCAGTTTACAACTTACACCAAAGTTACTTCTTCTTTTTATCTGTCACGTTCAATCTTGCTTAGTTTAACATGAATGAAAAGGAGAATTGAGACAGCTGATCTGTTTCCGTTTGTAAGCCAGAGTCACAAAGATGGGGTTTATTTGGTTGCTCTGGACTCTAGACTCTAGACTCTAGACTCTAGACTATAGATTATGGACTCTGGAAAAATATTGATAGACACAATAATAATATGTCTATTGAAGACGATGATGCCGAGATTGACGTCAACTTAGCTGTATAAGAAAAATATTTTCTTATGAAGGTTCAAAGTTTGAGGAAAAGAAATATTCAGATGAAAAAGAATTGGCGTTTGAGGTTTGAGATTTGAGATTTGACGTGTAAAGAATGGAGTTTGGAATCCCTTGGGTGAATTGTGACAAAAATAACTGAGAATGAGGATAACGACTGTATGCGTAACTTGCACTGTGTTACTGGTTAACTGTGTGTTGTAGGTTGTAGGTTGTAGGTTGTAGGTGGTCAGGAACGACGCTGTGCTTTGCCAACGGAACTGAATACGTCTGCCTAGGACCTAGGATTGGGAACTGCTGTTTGTGCTTCCTCAAGATCGAATGAAAAGCAACTACGACAGACGCGAGGAAACTCTCAACATTTTC
Organism: Sminthurinus aureus; assembly: GCA_034698265.1. Taxonomy (NCBI): domain Eukaryota; kingdom Metazoa; phylum Arthropoda; class Collembola; order Symphypleona; family Katiannidae; genus Sminthurinus; species Sminthurinus aureus. The sequence continues at coordinate 2,245 of JAQGBH010000950.1, read as the reverse complement.
TACCACAATTCCTCTCTCTCTCTATTCTCCACTCTCTTTCTCTCTACTCTATTCTGTATTCTGTACTCTTTCTGTCGCTTTCTCGGTCTCGGTCTCGGGTTCCCCTTTTCCATTTCCCAGTTGAAGCTTTTTGAAACATGTATTCGGGAAGCCCAAGACCAAACTCGGGCAAAATATCAGAATCCAACACGAAGGCTTCTGGCTTCTGCATGCACAATCCACACTTGAACACTGGAACACTTGAACACAACACACCTTCACATATGACATATAAATCTACCACAGTCCGCCACTCTGTCTCTCACCTCTTTTCACATGACAACAAGCTCAATACTCAATACTCAATGCTCAAAGCTCAAAACTCAGTATCATAAATTTTTAATACACTTTTTCTCATATACCTGAACGCAATTTTTTTGGCTAACTTTACACTTTACCTGTAAATTGTACACTGGACATTGTACATTATACAACTACTCGAGTCTCGAAAGGCACGCATAGGCTCGATGGGAAATTTTTGATACATCTTGATATTTTCAATGTCAAATGTGGTTTTATTGGACTTGATTGAATATTGAATTGGATGTTTCCTAAAAAGCCTTTCTCTTTTTCTCTCTTTCCCGACTTTTGTTTAATGTCATGATATTTCAAAGTTTCAAGACAACTACAGAGTAGAGTAGACAGTAGAGAGTCAACCCATTTTAAGTTATCGATTACTAGCCAAAAAAAGGTCAAATTCAACTTCAACTCCGACTTCCGAATTGTTCAGTTTTATATTCTTCTCCGTTTTGTTTTATCTGGGATAAAAAGCGAGGAATAGACACGCAAAGATGGGAAAATGGAACGACGAGTTTTTTATTTTCTGTACCAGTAAGTGGGTGCAAGCTCAGTTCTCAGTTCTTAGTATTCAGTATTCAATGCTCAATGCTCAACACTCCACGCCTCTCCGTTTCAAAGAGAGATAGACAGAACGAGAAAAAGAAAATTTCATTTCTCATGTTTCTCCCTTTCCCGAAAATTCCTTCATTTCTACGTTCTACATACCATATGATACAGCTTATGAAATAAAAGACAATGTCACCTTCACTTCTTGAGTCATTTCCCATTTGCCCCACCCACAAGCAAACATGTAAGACAAGTTGTAGAGCCCAAGTGAATTCAAAATCTGTTTGTAAGACAAGAGACAAGAGACGAACAAGAACAAGAAAACGAGAAAGACAGACATTGAACATCAAGACAAATGCTTCACCACTAATTACAACCGTTTCCTTGAAAAGCATCAATTATTTTCAATCCTTTGGATATTGGATTTTCTCCACTAACAACCTCCATGTGTTATGAATGCATGGCAAATAATAAGAAATATGAACGGCTTACTATTCCCAATAGATTTTCTTGGCCGGTGGTGCTGCCGTTGTTGTTTGTAGATTGTGGCTTTGTATTGTGTCTTGTAGTTCGTAGTTTGAACTGTGTAATCCTCCAAGTGATGCTGATTATTTAATCCGTAATCCGGAACCAGTCGTGTCGAACAACTCATCGACTCGACATTATCGTCTTTACGTCTGCAATATTGAATATTGAAAACGGGCACGTGTCATCTGTTGTCTCTTGTTCTTTTGTTGTTTTTCTTCACCATTATCTATTATTTTTTACGGGAATCGATGAATAATGTGTGCATATGTATAATGTCGCTTCCTGGTAAATTGCGATACAAGTTTATGTATTTTTGTAGGTACTCAATTTTTGATTTTAAATGTACTGCCAGAAAAAAATCAAATCAAATAATTTTTATTTGAAAATGCAAAATAAGTAAATATGGGTCAGAAAAATTAGTGCGTTGATTGTTATTTTTAATCAAATTCAACACTGTGTAAGAAATTGTGTAACATCAAAATTAGACCAAGGTAAAATCAAATCAGCAGTGGATAAAGGATAAAGATAACAAGCACGCGCTTTGCGCGAACTTGACCCGCCGTGCATGTGCTGCTTCGCGGTTCAAAACCGTAGTAACTAACGTTATTATGAATTGCAATTTATAAGTTCGTTCGAGTTTTTCAAAAATAGTGTTTCTTTATTCCATGACCGTTTTCTAGTCGATTCGAGCTCTAGTATCTGTTACGGATGTGTAGAGGGCTCTAGTATCTGTTGCGGGCAAAAAACTAGACAACATAAAGTTAAAAATCCTCCCTCCGTGAGGATTTTATATCGCCTACAAAGCATAAATGCTTTAGGCTCCGGAAGCGAA